>JAOSBN010025222.1:0-16897 GCA_027563595.1 Erythroxylum suave | reverse complement strand
CTTTATGTATATGCATATTACTTACAAAAGAATCTCGGTACCTTATGACTAGATATATAATGCTCATAAAAACCAAACTCTTTTAAAACTATAACTGGAAGAAAATTAAGTTATAAGTAAGTACACTTACTTTCCAGTGCACTATATTTACATAACTCCAACAGTTTCATGTTCTGTTTTCAATGTATATTAACATGGATTTCTTTAAATGTTATAAAGCTTAACTAAAATAAGTTTAGAGCTAGTGAAAGGGCTAACGTGGTGTCTTGAAATAAGGTAAATTAAGGTGATAGCTAGGAATGAAATGAAGGTGAAAAATGAAGTTGAACATGTGCAAAAAATTGATGAGAAATGTGTATATAAAGATGTTCTATTTATATGATTATGATAAAAAATCATGTATAATGTGTTTTGTGGATGTTTTGAATTGGAAGAGAGGTGATAATGATGAGAAATTAAGTTAGAAATGATAGATATGCATAAGATGGGTTCGATGTAACTTGTAAGAGTTGGAAATATCGAAATTGCCCAGTAAATGTCCGTTGGGCTGACTTTATGTCCATTGGGCAGACATTCTATAAATATCTATACAAATGTGCAAATTTGACCCTTTTGGTGGTAGAATCTCTCTTTGGAGCCTTCATGAAAGTTATAGAAACCGAAGTCTTGTTTGAAATCCTACTTGAATAACCTCAATCTGACATCCATAGTGAAAGATGCCCATTGTCCCAATTCATGTACATATATGAATTTTTGACTTATCAATGCCACCTTATGATGCAATTAGACTTAATTAGGCTTGAATTGAACCTAGATTGATTCTTGGATTAAGTGACTAAAAGTGTGATATGTGTGAGGTGATAATTGAGGTTACAACTTCATGAATGAATTATTGATATGAAAGTACCTAAAGTATGAGTATAACGGGAGTGAAGATGTTTATATGATTGTAGTTGTGATTCAAAGGAGTTGAGTAATATGTATTAAGTAACTGTTAATGAGAATTGGATATTATGAGAGCATATAATGCTAGAATGGAAATGACAAGTGATTGATTGATGATATTAGAACAACTAGGTTCTTAGAGCTATGAACTTAAGTGTAAGCTTGACATACATAAATGATGTTGTAATGATCAAGTGATGTGATTAAAGAAACATACCCAGAATAGTCAAATTGCCCATGCATTATACATTACACGTATACACATGTGTATGATTAAATGTGTATATGATTGTGCAATTAATAATGTGTATGTAATATGTGTATTCTGAATCATAGAAGCCAATGCTAATCTAGAGCATACTGTGAGACCTAGATGGTTTTACTTTAATTGTTTGTTCAGTTCCAAAATTTTGTATTAATTGTTATGTGATGATATTCCAGACATTGAAGGCCTAAGGCATTTGATGAATGTAAAACGTATTGGAAGTGCTCATTGAATGTGAATTTGACTGAATAAGCATTTCTCAACTTAATTCTTGAATGTTAGACCAAAGGTCCAACGATGGATATGAATATGAATACAAATGTTGACGATTGATCACTAGTGATTGATTCAAATTATGAGATGTGATGCATTTCCCTACATGAAGGCATGAACAGATAAAGGCTATTATGACTAGAGTAGCTAACGAAAAATAGCTTAAAGCTTAGAAAGTGAAAAAGAGCTTAAAACTAAGAATGAAATGAGCCCTGTATCCCTAATAGATAAGAGACATATATTAATGATCTCGGTAGCCACAATAGATAAGGGAAAGTTACAGACACTCGAACACAACAATACCAATTGAAAGTGAGTCTCATAAGCATTGCATATATATTTGATGTGTATGATTAAATGATCGAAATGAACTATTTGATTGCTTTGATTGTGAAATGTGGAATAAGTGAACAAAGTGTTATATGATGCTATATGGTTAATGGTGAAATGATGTGTATTATATGATGACATGAAATGTACGTGAATTTGAAGCATGAATTGATGTGTTATGTGATTAAGTGAGCCATCGAGGATGGTCCACTCACTGAGTTTGCAAAACTTATCCCAAAATTTGCAACCTATTTTTTAGGCTCAGAGGAGACACCCAGTTAGACCAACTGGAGTCTAATCATTGCTTTTAAGTAAGAGATAGAGGTTTGGATCAGCCGACGTCTGCATATATTTTCTATAAAGTTATTATTAAATATTGTATTTAGGAAGCTTCATTTATTATAAAAAAGGAATTAAATTTGTAATAGCAATTACGATGAAATACATTTTGTATTTGTAATGGGCATAAAAGATTATTGAAATTTAGACAACGTGTTTAACATTTGATGATAAGTGTATGCATTTAACACTTTAAAGGAGACATTAATATCAGCACCAATTTTATCATCACTAGACTAGACACTTCCGTTCAAAGTTATGTGTGATGTAGGTGATCAGTCCATAGGTTGTGTTTTGGGCCAATAGAAAGACTAGAAACTGCATGTGATTTGCCGTGCCAGCAAGACTCTTGCAGGAACTGAATTATACCACTACAGAAAAGGAACTACTCGCAGTAGTGTACACGTGCAATAAGTTTTGACAATATCTTTTGGGTTCAAAGGTAATTGTATTCACCGACCATGTGGCGTTAAAATACTTTTTCAACAAGAAAGATTCAAAACCTAGGCTCATTCAATGGGTATTACTTCTACAAGAATTTGACTTAGAGGTGAGAGATAAAAGGGGAGCAAAAAATGTGGTTACAGACTACTAATCTAGACTTGAGGGAGGGGAATGCGAGCAAAGAAATGATATTAACGAGAATTTCCCTAATGAGAATCTAATGCTACTCGAGAGTTTGACTACACCATGGTTTGCAAATATTTCTAATTATGTTGCTAGTGGTAAAGTTCCTTCAAACGTCTCTTATTAACAAAGGAAGAAGTTCTTGCATGACTGTAACCGATACATATGGGATGAGCCAATATTATATAGAGCCTGTGCAGATGGATTAATGTGACGTTGTGTTCCAGATGAGGAATGTTAGACATCCTAAAGCAATGTCATGGATGTCAGTATGCTGGGCATTATGGAGTCAAAAAAGAGGCAGATCGGATATTAAGAGTGGATTTTACTGGCCACAGTTATTTAAGGATGCACAGACCTATGTGGCATAATGTGATCGATGCTAGAGAATAGGAAAAAATTTCTAAAGGAGATGAAATGCCTTTATCCAATATTCAAGAAGTAAAAGTTTTTGATGTGTGGGGCATCGATTTTGTGGGTCCATTCCCATCTTCAATGGGGAACATGTACATTTTAGTGGGTGTTGATTATGTTTCAAGTTAGGTTAAAGCGATAACATCTTTAACCAATGATGGGAAGGTAGTGTAAAAGTTCATTAAACGACTATTTAACTAATTCGGAGTGCCACGTATAATAATAAGTGATGGAGGCGCACCATTTTACAATAGATCTTTTGATGCCCTCTTAAAATGGTACAAAGTGCACTACTGAGATGCTATACCTTACCATTTGCAAACTAGTGGCTAAGTAGAAGTTGTTAATTGAGAGTTGAAAAAAATTCTTGAAAAGAAAGTGAACAACTCCCGAAAGGATTGGGCAGAAAAGTTAGATGATGATTTATGGACCTATAGGATAGTGTTTAAAACACCAATTGGAACAACTCTGCATGTCATCTACCGATTGAACTTAAAATTAAAGCATTAAACTTTGATTGGAAGCAAGCTGGCAAAAAGATACTTCTCTAACTGGACGAAGTTGAAAATTTTCATTTTAATGCTTACAAAATCACCAAACTCTACAAGGAAAAGGTTAAGAAATGGCACGATGCTGGTCTCAAGCAAAAGGATTTCAAAGTAGGAGATACTGTTCTACTATATAATTCACATTTGAGGCTATATCCAGGGAAGCTAAATTCTATATTGAGTAGACCATTTATGATTATTCAAGTTTTTTAGGATGGAGCTTTCACATTAGAAAATGCTAATAAGGAGACTTTCAAGGTCAATGGTCATTGGTGCAAGCTTTATTTCGGAGGAGGAATTCCAAAAGATAAGGAAGTAATTTCCTTATCTCCAAATAATTAAAAATGCCTTCTTGGACACAAGGTCAAGCTAGAGACCGTAAACAAGCAAATTTAGAAGTTGTTGGAAAATGTTAGTTGTAATTAGAATTGTTTTTAATAATGCGTTAGTGATTTGTGTTAATCTTAAGGTGACACCATCACCACCTCCTTCTCCATAGGATTTATGCTTAACCCAATTGTTTTAATTTTTTCTTTCCCAAATTAGCCTTCAATTTTATTTTATTTTTATGTTTATTTTAATTATTTGTTGTTTACTTTAATTTATGCCTTTTCTCTATTTTTTTGTGTTTATGTGTCTTTTCTTCTTACATTGAGGACAATGTGTTGTTCAACTGTGGGGAGGTATTCTTTGTTTTGTTCTTTTATATGATTTTGCATAATGTATGATAGTTATTAGGTTGCATTGTGTGAATGTGTCAATGACTTAGATTTGGAGAAATTCATTTAATTTTGAATATAGTCTATTAGGTTATGAATGATTATTAGCTCGCAATATTAGCGACTTAGGTTCTTTGGATAAATATACATCTTAATTAGGACTTCGTGTAGATTTAGCACCCTCTAGATTGTCACATTGACTCACGAATTGAAACCTTTCAACTTAAGTAGCTTTACTAGTATTTTTTCATGAAAACGAATAGCTGCAACAACAAGGTAGGCAATAAATTGCGAAAATATGTATGTTTTATTAATAAATCACTATTTTGTTAAGCTTTGTGTTATGAATAGAGCTAGTAGCCGTTTGAAAATGTGATGAAGCAGAGTAACCGAATTGATATGCATTACAAATATGTACCTTCACATCAAAAGGCTATAATGATGTTTCAAGCAAGCAGAGTAATAAAAACATGACTTGGTTGAGTAACTAGATCGACATTAATTACAAATGTTTGCCTCCCTGTAAAAAGACTAAGTCTATGTTCACTAATTGATATAAATATTAAAAAATTCTTTAATAGAAACCTAACAGACTTGTAAATAGATTGACTTTTTATGACAATATACTTAGGAACAGTGACAAAGTCTTAAGGACCAAAGACTTATTAATGTGTGTGTACAATTAAAAAGGGTAAATGAATTAACACTTAGATCTTGATTAAATTGTATATTTATCTCAAAGCCCTTAGACATAGATTTTGGTTGTTTATGATTACATATAACTTTTCAGGTTATGTTCAAGATTAAATTTATTTCATGATGTTAAAGCCATTGTTTCATTATTGCATTATGAGTTTTGTGTTTGTTGAGTGTTTTTTTTAATTTGTTTTCTTAAATACAAGCAGACGTTTAAGTGTGGGGATGTTCATAGTTGTGATTTGCATTATGTTTTTAGGTTTAATTTGCTAAGTATTTATTGTTAATTTGAGTGTTGAGTGTGTGTTTATGTGTTAGTTTAGGTGTTTAAGTGTTTTTATGGGTTAGGGTTAGTCTTTGAGCCTAAATGTTATATTTTTAAGGTACATTGATGGGTTTGTTAGTGTTTCAAGGTAAATAGTGAAGAACGGAGAAGATTCGAGGAATTTCAGGCCATAGTCCTAGCCTACGATCATGGCACAACAGGCCACGATCGTGACAGAAAGGGACGAGCTAGTAGTAGCCAGACCACGATAGTGCACTTCCAGCATAGTAGTGACAGAGAGATTTATGCCTGCTATGATCGTAGCCTGTGTCGGGCTGATCATAAGTTGAACCTAGGGCTTCTAAAATATAAATAGATCATTATATGATAAAAGTAGCAGCCTAGAGAGTTGTGCTTTCTCTCACTCGGTAGTTTCTAGGTTGATTTTGGATTGGTTATGTGATTTTCCATTTTGTTTACATTTCTACACTTTAATTCTTGGAAATAATTGTTTGATTGATTTATTTTTGCATTATTTTATTTATTTAGAATTATTGTAGTTTATTGTGACCTTAGAATTTAGGACTAGATTAGCCCTCCTCGTGGGATCAATACCTTAGGTACTATGCAAATGAACTTGCGGATTTACCAAGGTTAACAAATATTAAAACTTAGCGTACGTAACCTTGTGATCAAATGGTACAAAATGTGTATCATTTGTTCACTTCAATCAATTAGTCTGAAATTTACTTTGCTATAATCATAGGTTACAATTATCTATCTCTAACGTTGACATTGGTAGTTTGTTGAAAAAGGACTAGGAGTTACCTAGGGTTTGCATCTTCATGATGTTCTTCTGCTTGATTTTGGTTTTAAAAATTTGATTAAAATAGGCTTGGTTTCTAGAAAGAAATATCTAATTGCACCAAGCTTATTAGGGTTATTGAAACCATTTACATTATAAGCTATAATCGACATTATTTAGTTTTTTAGGGCTTTACACCTTTCGATTTGCTTCTCTTCCCCTTTTTCTTTTTCCTGCTGATTTGGACTTTATTGAAGTCAAGCTCTGTTTAATCATTCTTATAGGAGTGTACCTCGCCCTCTTCCCCTATTGGCTACTCAGTGGAGATGCTGTTTTCTTCAATGAGTGGTACTACATTCTTTTTTATCCCTCAATTTCATTGTTTTCTCCAATCATTAAGAAAACTTTGGAAACATCCTTGGTAATAATTCCTTTACCCTTATCTAATAGGTTATTTTGTGTCTGATAAGGTCTTTCCCTTTGCGCTTTACCATCTAATTTCATAAGTTCTTCAAAGTCCCTTTTTAAGAATGACCTCCTTATGGGCTCCCACATTTTCGCTTGTTGGTGTTGGTCTCTAATTATAAGAAATGTAGATTAGATCTTCAACAATTTCAATATCATCATCAAGTTTCATTATTGAGACTATTTCTAGAAGTAGTTTCTTGAGTTCCACACTAATACAAATTCTTACATAGCTTACTCTTTTCCTCTTTAGCAGTAGTTTCATCTATGCATAGTGATTTTTCAATAAAACTAGCTAAAGAACTTAACCTTTGGTTAACCTGTATTCGAAAGGTATGATGTGGAAGTTAACCCATAAAGGTATTCTTTCATGTTTGATTCTTTCTAGGTTAATACCTAGTCTCCATACTTGTAGAAACAAAGGTATATTATAAATGTTTTAAGGGCCAATTTCTACAAAACTTTTAGCTTCACTTTGAATTTAAAATTTAAAATTTATATGATTTTTCTTGTGAAATCATTAACTTTTACAAGCCTTGTCCTCTCCATGAACTAAGTTCCCAACTGTAAAATGCCTGAAACAAAGAAATTTGATCTATGAAGAATTCAAAAACTATGGTGTTCCAATTCTTTACTCCTCCTCTCAAAGTCTCTATATCTAATGATACAATGGCCTTGCTCTATGAGAGCTTAGGGGGAGTATTGGAGTGTATTTTTAATATCTTCTCTTATTACACTTTTCAAGTTCATGGTCATAATCTTTGAAGTAATAGGTTTACCCTGAACTGAGGTGCTTGAGGAGCTTGCATTGCACCTTACAGGTGGTAAGGGTGGAATGGTCCATCTAATTAGATTTCTATGGATTTGTGTAGGCCTTGTGAATAGGTTATTAATGGAAAGTGTGGAAAAGCAGTACTAAAAAAGGAATGGGTTGAAGGTGAGAATTGATGGGAGTAAGTTGATGTCTTAAATGCCCTTAAGATGAGTAGAGTAAGATGACTATTTGAGAAAGAATCAACAAGCAATAAGATGGTGGACATAGGAAGGTTAAAGAGAAAAAAAAGAAAGAGGCAACACGTTGGGAGGAGGACAGTGATAGAAAAATAATAGTGAGGAATGTAGGTTTAAAGGAGCCATTGTTGATCTGGATTAAGAAGGATAAGATGAGGGCATTTTGGAGAGGGAGAGTTTTGGATTTTCTATATTGTGCACTCATTCATAAAGCTCTTTAAGTAATACAATATTGATTTTATTATCTTCTTAAATATTAAAGATAATGTCTTGTTTGTGGGGGTTGAATTCTTGAAAATATAATTTTCTTTTTTGTTTCAATAGTTTTTATGTTATAAATAACATTTTTATGTGTTTTGGTTTTTAAGTTTAAATTTTTCACTTTCTTTTTTATTTAAACTCTTTTTAGTTATTTAAAGTTAATAGTATAAGTTTACCCATAATTCTAATTAAGATTACTTGTTTAAATTTAGTTGCAAAACATATCAAGGGGTTATTATGTGAATTTAACTTTATGAATGATAAAAAATCAAATTCATTAGCTAATGATGCTTTGACTTAACCTGAGTATTCTAATAACCCATTTTCCATACTAAGGGTTAGGACATAAGATCCTAGACCATTGTACATAAGAAATAATAATAATTAATAATAGTTCATGAGTTGTTGTATGGATGATTTTGAGCTGGAATTGAGGTGAGAATGATGAAGAAATGAAGCCTAAATGATGAACTATGAAGAAGATATGTTTAATATAGTATGTCAAGGCCAAAATCTGGAAAAAATTGAAGGAGATGGGTGATGAAATTTTTAGATGGCATAACCCACGATGGTGGGAATGCCTCCACAATCATGGGGAAGGCATTAGAAATGAAATGTTATCTTTTGAGTGATTTTTGGATCAACTAATGATAAGATACTTTATTATAGAGCATTTATACTTGATAGAGGCTTAAATTGAACCTAGTTTGATGCTAGATTAATTGGTTAAAGTGCTTGATATCTTTAAGTTGTTAATTGAGGTTATAATTTAAGGAACGGATTGTTGATATCAATGTGTTTAAAATCTAGAAATTATGAGAGTTATAGAAATGAAAGTGTTCTTAGGAATGCAACGGTGATCCAAAGGAATAAGTAAAGTGTATTAGGTATAAATGAATGAAAATTTGGATATTGTGTATTATAAAATGCTAGAAAAAGGATTGGTGAATGTATGGTTAATGATATTAGAATAATCAAGTTTCTTTGAGGTGTAAACCTAAGTGCAAGCTAGACATATACAAATTATAACGTTTGAATGATCATGACTTGTGATTAAAGATACATACCCAAGAATAGTTAATTGAGCATGCATTGAACATAACACATATACATATATGTATGATTGAATACTTACATGTTTGAGCAACTTAGTAATGTGTATAAAAAGTGTATGTTGCATGATTTAGACGCTTAAGTCAAACGCTAGCATCCAGACATTGCTAGTTTGTCAAGGTAATAGCTAATATAGAGCATATTGTGAGTCAAACTAGATGTTTCTCACTAGGATTGACTTTTATCTACTTAAATTTTGGCTATTGAACTCTTATTAATGTGATTGAGATAATTCTAGACAATTATAGTCTGAGGAGTTTGGTGAATGAGATTGTATTAGAAGTGATCCTAATTGAATACAAATCGAGAAAATTTTGTGTACTCAACAAAATGTTGAATGCTGGACTTAGATTTGATGAATATGGGAAAATGACTATATGTAATGAATGAAAGTGACTAATTGCTTATAATGAGAAATGATGCATATTCATCATATTGATATGTATGATCAGATAAAGGAGTTGTGACTAAAGTGACCAATAAAAAAAGAGCTTAAAGCTCAGAAACGCGTATAAAGAGCCACAGGTTCAGTATATGAATGAGCCTGATATCCACAATGGGTACAGGATAGTTATTAATGAGCCCAGTATTCACAACGGATATAAGTCAGTAAAAAGGCACTCTATCCCAAAAAAGTAACAATGAAAGTGGAGTTATATATGATTTGATATGTATTAAACAAATGATTGAAATGAATTGTTTGGATTGTTCTAAAATAGAAATATGAAATAGTTCATACAAACTGTATTTATGGAAGCTTTAAGAAATTTGAAGTGGTATGAAATATTTGATGATATGATCTATCTGTGAATTGTCTTTTTGTTTTGATATGAGTGAGCACATCAAAGATGGTTCATTAACTGTGTTTACAAAACTCATCAAAATTTGCAAACATTGATTTTTAGGTGCAAGGATGAATTAGCTCCTAAGGGAAACTAGTAGAAGTCTAGCTCTATCCATTTTGGAAGTAAAAAATGGCTCAAAAGTTCAGTCAATTGGTACTAAGGAGTTTAAATAGAATTTCTTTTGTACAGTTCCTCATTCATGTAGAACATGTTGTCAAGTGTAGTAAACTGTTATGGCAGTCAGTTAATTTTCAGAAGTCAAGTATCATGTTCAGTCCTAATACGGATGAGCTCACAAAGATGACAATTTCGGGTATTCCTGGGGTACATTATTCTTTTCAGGAGAGTCGGTATCTTGGTTTACCTACAATTGTTGGGCAAAAGAAAAAACAGATTTTCAACTTTATTAAAGAGAGAATGTGAAAGAAGGTGAATGGTTGGTCGAATAGATTTCTCTCTAGAGCTGGACGAGAGATCTTGCTCAAATCGATTTTAGAGTCTATTCCATCTTATTGTATGGGAGTTTTTGAACTTCCTGTGACCCCTTGTGATGAACTTCAGAAAATTATGAACAAGTTCTGGTGGAAAGGGAGGGTGTACGGTGATCGAGGTGTGAATTGGCTCTCTTGGGAAAGGATGTGTAGTAGTAAAGAGAGGGGAGGGATGGGGTTTAGGTACTTGAGGTGTTTTAATCTTGCTATGCTTGGAAAACAGTTGGAGACTTATGTCTCAAACCAATACCCTATTTTATAAAATGTTCAAAGCCAAATATTTTCCGAGGGGTGATTTTCTTGTTGCCATAGTTGGTAATTCACATAGTTTTGTGTGGAAGGGTATATTATGTCGGCAAGAAAAATTCTAAAGCATGGGGTCTTATGGAGAGTGGGTAATGGAGAAAAGATTAATATTGTGAAAGAACCTTGGATTCCTAAGAATCCACTTTATCTTGTTAAAGATTGGCAAGGTTTTATCGATGAAGATTTAAAGCTGAAGGATCTTTTTGTGGAGGGTAAGAGGTGATGGGATGTAGAGAAAATTTTAGAACTTTTTGCTATTCATGATGGGAAAAAAATTCTTGATATTCCTTTGGGTTTGCAAAATAAGGAAGATGTGAAAATTTGGCCTTTCGATAAAAAGGTGGATATAGTGTGAAAACGGGGTATTATGTGGCTTGTGAGTTATTGGGAAAGGGTGGAGAGAATATGGAGGGGAATTTTTGGAAGAAAGTTTGGAGCATTAATACTTCTCTAAAGGCGAAGGAATTTTTGTGGAGAGGTTTGAAGGGTGTTTTACCAACTAGAGAAAGACTTAGACGAAGAGGGGTGGATATTGGGGAAGATTGCCCTTATTGTGGGGAACTTGAAGGTGTAGACCATGCTTTGGTAAATTGTTAGAAGGCTAAAGAGGTTTGGAGTTGTGGGAGATATGAGATTCCTAATGTTGATATTTTATTTAAAGACTTTTTTATACAGGTGGTTCAAAGCAATAATGATGACAAATTGGCGATTTTTGCTAACATTGTATGGAAAATTTGGTTTGCAAGAAATAAATTGGTATTGGAAAGGGCACAAACTTCTAGTAGTCAGATGTACAAAGCAGCTTGTGATTTTCAACAAGACTTCAAGGTGGCAAATGGATAAGATGCAGCAGTGGCGGTAGCATCTCCTCGGCAGGCTCTTCTTTTCACCAACTCAGCGTGGTGGAGTAATATTTAGTAGCAGTACCTGTGGCATGGCTAAGTTGATGCAGCTCTATTTCATAATATTAGAGCTTTGGGCTTTGCGGCAATTTTTGAAGATGATGAAGGTCAATTTCTCTCAGCCATTTTAGGACACTATGAGGATCTTCCTACTCTAGATATATTAGAGGCAGTGGCTATAAAACATGCACTTATGTACGCTAATGAACATTTGCAAGGAAATGGTTGCTTGTAGGTGGACTCCCAAATTATGGTTCATGCTCTTAAATCAAAGGTTACATACTTCTCAACTTTTGGTAACATTATTGAAGATTGTTTGTTTTTGCTTCGTTCTAATCTAAATGTGGATGTTAGATGGATTAATAGGCGTTCTAATGTGGGGGCTCATATGTTGGCATGAGCTTCTTACTGCTATAGTTGTCTTAAAATGTGGGGCATGTTTCCGGATTGTTTTGTGAACATTCCAAGTTGAGTTAATATATTAATTTTACTCTTTCAAAAAAAAAACCTCTCGTATGTTTGTGATATTGTATATATATGTATTATGTAGTGTAATGCTACAGCGTAAATTAAGTTTTATAAATGGAATGAGGAGTTGATCTTTTAAATTTCTGTGTTATATGTATAATGCTAAAATAAGTAAATGTGATTGCTCTAACATACTGCTTTTGTAGGGTACGTTCTCGAATGTCCTCTGGATGTTCGGCCATATGCTCTATAGAGGTGGGGTGTTACAGTTTGTTGGTATTAGAGCATGTTTTGGCATCCATAGTGATAGATATAAGAATATAGACATGATATGTAGTGAGAGACTTAGATAGTAATCATGATTTTTGTTTATTATAAGTCATCCACTATAGATGATCAAGTTTCATAGTCTATTGACCTAGAGTCTATAGGAGCCAATAGAGAGTCATTAGTACCTCAATCTATCCAAATGCTTAAGAGAAGTCATGAGAAGAGAAAAAGGAGATATGATAAACTTAGAAAGCAGGGGGCTGTAGACTTCTATGGAAGTACAGAGCTTACTAAGGCAGAAGGTTGGCTGGAGAGAACAGAAAGGATTTTTTGGGCAGTTTTACGAAACTTCCAATTTCATGAAAGGTTTTACTATACAGTTTCGCTACTGAAAGGTCCAGCTTAGTAGTGATGGAAGCCTATTCCCGGCAGTTCCACCTGACTTTGTAGATTAACATGGGAAGATTTTTTTTAAAGTCTTTAAGAAGAATTACATGTTGAAGATCTATTTAGATAGGAAGATGAAAGAGTTCCTAGATTTAAAGTAGGGGAATCTCACAGTAGTCGAGTATGAGATATGATTTAATGATTTAATAAGATATGATACTGCCATGATTCCGACTAAGGACGAAAAATGTAGACGGTTTGAGGAGGACTGAGCTTGGAGACCAGGACGAGATTGGCCATTACTAATTTGGGTAGTTTTATGAAACTACAAGTTGTGTCAATCTGAATTGAACAATTATTGAAAGATGGATAAGGTAAATACAGACAAGAGTTTAGAATGAAAAAACAAGGTGAGTCCCAAGTCGATTTTGGCAGAAGGTTCAGTAAATGCCATAATAGGTCATTTCTACCACCAACTAGATTGAGGCAATCGAGGTTTAAACCGAGAAGCAATTGTATACAAGCTAGTAATAGTAAAGGTCTAGTATCAGGAGGACAAACACTATAAATGCCTAGTTGTGAACACCGTGGTAAGAAACATGGTGGAAAAATTGGAAGTTATTAGGAGCTTGCCTTCATTATGGCTTTTCGAGCACCAGATTAGAGACTGTCCTGCAAGTTTTGGAGCGCAGTCTGGAGTGAGAGGAGGAGTGGTGACTGAAATGATTGTCCAGCAGAGCAGAACTGATGGATCTGGATAGAGAAGCAGAGGTAGAAGGAGAATAATTTCAGCTGGTCTTACCGTCAAGACTAAGGTGCGAAGTAATCAGCTGCAATCTCAGGATATAATTTATCCGATTACTAGGCAGGATGCTCATAACTCCCTAGATGTCATAGCAGGTGTGTCAAATGTGTTTCAATTTGAAGCATTTGGATTGCTAGATCCAACATCTACGCTTTCATTCATCAAACCACATCTGGCATCTAAACTACATTGTAGGAGAGAGATGTTGAAATGTGGTTTAGAAGTAAGTACACTGATATGTAGTATGACAGTGATTGGAGAAGAGTGTAAAGGGTGCCCGATTTGAATGGATCAGACAGGGTTGGAAGCTAATTTGATTGTATTATAGTTAAATGAGATAGATCTTTTCTTAGGTATGGATTGACTTACTGCTCATAGGGCTGTAATGAACTGCCACATTATAGAGGTGATTCTAGAATCTCCTAATAAGTTGAGAGTAATATTTTGAGGTGTTAGTCAAGCAGTGCTAGCTAGATTGATATCATCAATTAGTGCTTTAAGACTGATTTGAGGTGGATGTGAGACTTACTTAGCCTATATGATTGATACCCATACTAAGCAGACAGTATAAGATATTCCTATTATCAAAGATTTCCTAGATGTGTTTCCCATTGAATTATCTAGTTTACCCCTAGATAGGGAGACAAAGTTTACTATTGATCTTGTTTTTGGTACTACCCCTATATCTATTCCTCCATATAAGATGGCACCTGTGGAACTTAAGGCTCAGTTTCAGGAGTTATTCGATAGGGTTATATTAGACCAAGTGTGTCACCTTGGGGAGTTCCAATTTTATTTGTGATAAAGAAGGATGGAACTTTGAGATTGTGTATTGATTATAGGCAGTTGAATTGGGTGACAGTGAAGAATAAGTATCTGTTACCAAGAATAGACAATTTTCTTGATCAATTACAGGGAACTTAGGAGTTTATTAAACAAGATTTGAGATTACGGTGCCATCAGTTGAAGATAGCACAAGCTGATGTGCCAAAGAGCACATTTAGGACTAGATATGGCCACTTTGAGTTTTTAATGATGTCTTTTTAGGTTAACAAATGATGCGACAACTTTTATGACGTTGATAAATAAGGTATTCCAACCTTACTTGCATTATTTTGTGATTGTATTCATAGATGATATTTTGGTGTATTCAGAAAGTAGAAAAGAACATTATGAGCATTTAAGGCTAGTTTTACATATAATGAGAGAGAAAAAAATGTATGCCAAGTTTAGTAAGTGTGAATTTTGGTTTGCCCAAGCGGTATTTTTGGGTCATGGCATACAAGTACACCCAAAGAAAATTGAGTAGTTTTTATTGATCTTAACCCTTTTGACAAAGCTTCTGAGGAAGAATATGCCATTCGGTTGGAATGAAGAATGCTAAACAAATTTAAAGGAATTAAAACACCGATTAATGACAGCATTGATGTTAGCCATTCCATCTAGATCTAAAGATTATTTGGTATATAGTGATGCTTCACACCAGGGATTAGGATGTGTTCTGATGCAATATGGTCGAGTGATTGCACATCCATCAAGACAATTAACGTCTCTTTAATTCAATTATCCAGTTCATAATTTAGAACTTATTGCAGTAGTGTTTGCTTTGAAAAATTGGAGACAATATTTGTATGGTGAGACATTTCAAATATTCACATATCCTAGAAGGTTGAGATATTTTTAAGTTAGAAGGAGCCAAATATGAGACAAAGATAAAGGATTGAATTGTTTAAGGACTATGATTGCAGAATTGAATGTGATCCTGGTAAAGCTAACGTTGTAAGGAAATCTAATATAAGTGTGGCAAAAATTTTGACATCGAGGTTATCAAATCTATTCCAATTGAACAAATTGAATGTTGAGCTAAATTTGGAGCGGAATGAAACATTGTTAGCCACATTGAAGCTTAGACTAATGTTAAATGAAAGGATCAGGAAGGCTTAAAGTAAAGATCCAGAATTAGTGAAGTTAACTAAGAAATTGAAACAAAATTCGAATTCTAAGTTTGAATTGAGAAATGATTACATTGTGGTTGAAGCAGAGATTATGTGCACTGATTTGAGAAAAGAAATTTTGGAGGAAGCACATATAGGAGCTTATGTTATGCATCTTGGTACTACCAAGATGTATAATACGCTAAAATAAGTTTTTTTGTGGCCAAGGATGAAGAAGCAAATGGCTGAATATATGGCTAAATGTTTGACATCTCAACTGATTAAAGTAGAGCATCAGGCTCCAGTTGGGAAGGTATAATCATTACCCATTCCAGAGTGAAAAAGGGAGAGGATTATATGGATTTCAGCATGGGATTGCCGATGACTTCGAGGCAACATAATGCTATATAGGTCATTGTTAATAAATTGACAAAGTTAACCCATTTCTTACCTGTGAGGGAGAATAATACATAACATCAACTAGCTTAGAGGTATATGATTGAAGTAGTGAGGTTACATGAGGTCCCAGTGTCTATTGTACCATATTGAGATTCCATATTTACTTTGAGATTTGGAGGAAGTTTGCAAACAGATTTAGGTACAAGGTTGAAATTTAGTACATCATTTCATCCTCAGATAGACGGACAAAGTGACAGGACTATTAAGACTATTAAGGTTATGCTCGGAGCCTGAATTTGGAGTTCCAAGGAGCATGGGATCAATATGTAGCTCTGATTGAATTTGCATATAACAATCATTATCACAGTAGTATTGGTATGGCATCATATGAGGCATTATATGGAAGAAAGTGTTGTTCTCCTTTGTATTAGGATGAAGAGGGTTTAAGGATTATTGAAGGCCCAGAACTGATTCAAGACACTATTGATAATGATAAACTGATCCATAATAGAATTAAAGCGGCTCAAGATAGATAAAAGAGTTATGTAGACCAGTCTCAGAGAGATATGGAGTACTGAGTAGGAGATAAGATGTTCTTAAGAGTATCACCTTGGCGAAAAGTGCTGAGGTTCAGTAAAAAAGGTAAGCTAAGCCCTAGATACATTAGTCTAAATGAGATTATTAAGAGAGTTAGACTATTAGCTTACAAGTTGGTATTACCAATAGAGATGTCTCAGATTCACAATGTGTTTCATGTCAGTATGCTTAAGAGATATCGATCGGTTCCAACACACCTGTTACCAGCTTAGGAGGTTGAAATTGCTAGTAACTTGAGTTATGTAGAGGAATGATCCAAATGCTTTGTCTTTTGGTTTTGCCCTTGGAGGTCGAATAAAAAATTTAATTCCAAGGATTACAATATAGGATGCAACCTTGGGTCGTCTCACTTAATTGGAACCTAATGCAATGGATCTAATCTAGCCTAAATGTCATAAAATGCAACCAAATTGGTTA
>JAOSBN010025201.1:0-16899 GCA_027563595.1 Erythroxylum suave | reverse complement strand
GGAACAAACAGAGGGTCAGTACGTGATGGCTGCATGATTGAACCATCAACAAAGCTAAGCTTATTCTTGGACAGAAGTGACATCTTCATGGCTCTTTGCCATTGGTGATAGTTCGGTCCTGTGAGAACCGAAGAAACAAGAACCAACGTTGGATTCTTGTTAACGTGAAGGAAGTACGGGCTAGATGGATTCTCTTCTGGTTTTGACGTTGAACCAGAAGCTGCACTCTAAGCGTTGAAGCTGGCCATAGTAACACTTTTAGTTGTAAAGAAAGAAGATAAATAAAGATAATATTTCTTGTACGTAAAGACAAGAAAAATCTGGAGAAACCCAGAAAATTCAGAGAAGAAGAAACAAGTGCTCTGATACCATAACAGAATAACCGAAAATACAGAGGGTAAAAACTAATTCATTATAATCATGTAGAGAAGTATTTATACAATCGGTTCTATAATTTTCATTTATAACTCTAATAGAGTCGAGGGCCTTCAAAGTTTGTTCCAATAGCCACTTGATGACCAATGTTCTTATCTCCAATATTGATAGTGAGCACTTCTCTGGAGAGAACTAAGAAGTCCTCCTTTAAGATTGAGGGTTCTCCCGTTTCCATTTCCACTTTAGAGGCCCGAGGAAAGCCTTCCAATAAGGCAGAAGCCTGCACCACTACACAACTGACCAGGAACCAGAAGAAGAAAGAGCTGAGTGCCGGAAAATTTTAATTCTGAAAATGGAAAGAAATAAGGGTAGTATGATAATCTAGTAAGAGATAATGAATAGGGAAGAAAAAAGAAGAAGAGAGTGTATTAAGACAAGATGAAAAATGACTCTTTTTTGTACAATGACACATAAAAGTACATATCATTAGAACACTCAATAAGTTTTGGCACCATTGTTGGAGAAGTAAGTGGTTTTAGGAAACCTATAATTTAATTTTTCCAGTTTTTTATATTTTTCCTTTATTTTTATATATATTTTTAAATTTCATTCCATCAGTTTTCTTTATATATTTTCTTATTTTATTTCACATTGCTTTTTTTCTTGTTTATTCTAATTTTAGTGGAAATTGTAATGTGTGATTAAAAGTTGACGTTCCAATTTTTTTTTAAGAAATACAAAACTTAAGAGTATTTTATGTTTGAATTAAACGGAACGAACCAAGCAAGAACTTAGAAATCAAAACTAGATATACAACCTGAAAAGATGGAAGATGACATGAGAACAATGATGGAGCATGCTAAATTATCTCTCTTAGAAACATAACTGAGCATTGCAAAAATGGATATAATTGCTCATTAATTAGAGATTAATCTTAATGTAATGAAGATGCTTTGACAAAAATGTATATGTTGATGGATTAACTATTATCTCACTGCACATGTTGCCAAATTTTAAAGATTTTTTTGACATAGTCAAAAATTAATAAGGTGACTGAAGAGCCACCAAATTACTTTCCTTCCCTTTGATACTTACATAGGGCAATAACTCATTTACTTTTTGGGAGAAGGGAGAGTATAGAAGTGGTTACATATACATATATATTCTATTTGTGGAACATAATTGGGAGGAGATCGTGTCACCTAGGTAAATATTTTGTGATGTATCTAGAGTAGATGTGAATTAAAAAAGCATAATGTAATATATGGATCCTCCTACTTGACTAGATTAGTCAAAAATCTAGGTATTTTTGTTCTCTTTCATACCAAAATATTGGGTATCATATGGATGTTATCAACGTTAGAATGATTAGACACGTAAGAGTTGGTATGTTCTATTGGGTTAAGAGGGAGTTGACGCTTTGATGGATAAAGGAGAGGTGCAAGAAAAAGTGGAGCTTGAGCTAGTAGCCGAAATTCCAAAGCAATTAACACACCTTAGCAAGAAGAGATAGTGGAGGAGCCTATAGTCATCAAGCCTTCCCCAAAGCAGCGTGTGGGAAAAGATTGATAGAATTGTTCATCGCATAGAGACTAAAATGCTTAGTCTAAACTATGTTCTAAATAAGTTACAAGGTAGTTAAGAAGGAAGAGAAATAATTATTTACCTTCTTCAAACATGTTGAATACTCTAAGCCACCTTCATAATCTTTGAAGTCATCATAGGAGACAATGATGATGAAGACTAGCCTATTATTGATTAAGCTCTTATTTACTTTTCATACCTTTAAGCTTTGTATATTTTGAGGATTTTTTTCCCTTTTGTGAATATTAACTACATTTTCATTTCATTTATATTAATTTTTTAATGTTTAGTAATCATTTCGGTTTAATTTAATGTTAAGTTTCATTTATATTTTATTATTCCTACATTTACTTTATTTTTATATGAAAGGAATAAATAATTATAAAGTTAATAAAAATACCTTTAATAAAGGATGACAAAAGGGGCCAGAGAAGTTTCTACTACTTTTTTTTATTTTCCTCCCTTTATAGTTATTTTATTCAATTCTTATCCTGATTCTTTATATTTGGTATATTAAGGACAATATATCAAGTGGAGAGAATTAATTGATTATAGGAACTATTTTACTTATTAATTTTATTACAAATTAGCTTAAAAGGGAGAAATTGTAGAAATTTTTTATTAATGAAAGATGATTGATCAAAATAATACATTTCAAGTTTCATTATTGTTCCAGTAAAAGCTTAAGTGTGGAGATATTTGATATACATTTGATGTGCATGAAATATGCATATAGTTTATAAAGTACGTTAGAACTTGGAATTATATTGTTCAAGAATTGAATGCCATTTCAAACAAAAATACAAAATTCATAATTTGGAACACAATCTTGTCAAAATTTGGGTGCCAATACATTTCCAAGAAATATGCTTATACTTTATAAAATATTTTTCTTGACTTCAAAGTTAAATTACATTATTTTGCTTAGTTTTTGATATATTTTAAGGTAATTGAGCAAATTTGATCTTGGGATGATATTATTCAAGAATTAAATTCCATTCTAAGAAAAGAATTAAGAAATTCGCAATTTTTTGAGGAATACGGTCTTGCCCACCTATGTCGTAGAAAGATTATGTGCAATAAGTGACAAGGCTTGATCATATATAAGTTAGAGAAAGGATAGATAGATCCATGATTTAGAGACATAAACTTTCTATAGGCCATGTATTAATCTCAAAGAAATAGGAAGATCCATGGCTTTAAGACATGATTGTGCCAAAGGCCTTATCTATACCTAGAGAAATCACTAAGGCCTACATTCTAGGTTATAACCATACTATAGATTGTGTCTTAAGAAGGACAAAAGAACAAGGTGTGATTTTCATCTTAATGTTTCATAAAAGATCTAAATAAACCCTTATCCTATCTCCAATATCACTTTACACCCTAACATCAATAAAATAGTATCCAGTGCAGCCTAACCAGGTAGAAAGAATGGCAATAGAGATAGCAGTATTGGCTTACTTAGATCTTTTATAAAACATTAAAATGAAAATCACACCTATATCCAACATTTAAAGAAATCATTTTAGGATTATATCAACATTTAGTTGGTTCACATTGCTTAGTTTTGATATCATAGAGGCTAAATTGATGACCCATATATTATAAACTACCAAAAAATAAACTTTTCTAGGATATAGGATGCTATCAATACATTTTGAAAATGTTACGGAATAAATACAGGGACTAAAACTTTTTAGGAATGTTAGAGAGAAATTCATTCTTTTTTGCCAAGGATAAAATGTAAACAAGGTTGTTTACATTCTTTTCAGCAGCGTCGTGGATCGCGGCGTTCCGTCCCCTGACTGCGGCATGTAGGTGACGGATCAGCAGGCGCTGAATCAGGAGGTTGGTTTTGAATCCGACCACGAAAGTAGTCGTTTGAGGTAGGGTAAGGTTTGTCTGGCCATTGGGTTTATGGCACTCAAGAGATTTTTGAGAGGTTTTTAGGTCGAGAACCAGCTCTAATAGGGCTTGATCCGCAAAGTCTACAGCATCCTCTCCGTACAGCTCGTCCTTACCACCATCGTCTCCGCCATCATTGTTCTCTATGCCCCTATCAATGACCTACTAAAAGCCAGCGCCAGCCTGCTCTTGCTTCTCTGCATCTTGTCCTTTTTCTATATGTCTGTGTCCTTTCCAGATCTCCCTTCTTTTTGTTTTGTTTCATTTCATTTTTTAGTGTGGGTTTGTATAAAGATTGAATTTTGATTACATTTTCGTATCATATGATGATTAATCAATTATGCGTTTGGTCAATTAAGTTTAGGGTTTCTCTATATTTTCTATTTTCAAGTTACAAAATCTAAACCAAACAGGTTGGAGTATAGTTCTAAGTCTTTTATAGCGATGGTGGTTCATGCATGCAGTTGTTGACCCACTTTCTCTTAAGGAGTTCATAAGCAAAACTGTGTTTGTTTTACCTCTTACTTGATCCTCTGTTCTCTATAGTGTGACTATATCTATGTCTTTTATGTGTTAGAATGTTTTTTCTCATTATATCCATGTTTTGATGAGCTAATATGATTATTGTTCTTCTTGTAGTTGGTAGCTTTTAATTTCTTTTTGCAACTACAGCCTACAGGTCTTCTATTTGTTAAGTTGATCTATTTATGTTTGCTTATAGTATTTTTTCTTTGTTTTTGTTCTTGTTTCTACTTCTAGGTTTTCGTTTCTTTTCTTTTCTTTACTTCTTCCTCTTTTTGTATCTTTTTTTTTGCTTGATGTCGGGTTCCCTATGATCTTGGCTGCGTGGAGGGACATTGTCAATTTTGGACCTTCTTTCTGAAAGGAAATGATGTTTGGAGACATGGGTATATTTCAGTGACAATCGAGCTATGACATGGTCTTTGCTAGTAAAGGATCTTTCCTAACATTTTATTGGTTTCTACATTGTTCAACTGCTTACCCGATTAGGGTTGTCTGTTTGTTTGAGGTCAAGGGTGATAAAAAGCAGCACCACAAATGATGAAGTAAGAGCGCGCCACAGGCACATAGCCAGAGAATCTCGCCGGCAGTTCATCTGAGAAGTTCTTGAATCTTCTAGATATCACATAGTGGAGATGGTGGAAGCCAGCCTTGGTGAAGGTAACATATATTTTTATTGTTTGGGTAAAGTACGCCAAGGAATGAAGCAACAGCCCCAGCCCTTAACACACAATTTCCAAGTGCACGCTTTTATCTTCTGCCTCTTTATTTTTCCATGCAAGTTTGTTTTCTGGTGTCTTTGGGCATTTTCTAGTTAGTAAGCTGTCATGTTAGTTGTCTCCTTGGGCGTCCCCAGGATGTTTATGGTGGTTTCGGGTATCAGTCCCAATATTTTTTTAATTATTATTTATGTACTGGTACTATCTAGTCGTCTAAGGTTTTTGAAGCTCGTGAGTAATGCCTGACTCTGATGAGGAACGAGCTGGAGTGGGTTATGCTTAAAGGTTTTGGTTTGTAGCTCTTGTTAGCTCTAACAAAGAAGGATGTTAGGGGACAATCACTTTGATTTGGATGAACATTTATGAATAGTGTCTGACACACCAAACGTTACCTGTGCCACCCGCTGTGAGCCGATTGTCAACTCTGCTATAGTAGAGTGTCGACTTACAACTCTGCAATCCTCTTTTTGACTCAGACACTTTTCATAAAAGCCTCCCTTCCTTCTCCTTACCTTTCATGCCTCTCCACTTAGAGTTCTCTTCCCCTACACGTGTGTGTCTCTACAGTAGTCTAGGCCATTTTTTCTTCACGTTCTCTTCTTTATTATTCAATATTTTTATTCTTTTTAGTCATTTAGAGTTGTTCTTATTATTATTATTTTATTAGTATTGGTATTATTTTACTATTATTTAGGCATTTATTGAGTCTCTTACTAGCTTTAGTTTGTCTTTCTTATTAATCTTATTAGTATATTATTATTATTATTATTATTATTATTATTATTATTATTATTATTATTCTTATTATTCTTATTATTGTTGTTGTTGTTGTTGTTGTTGTTGTTGTTGTTATTATTATTATTATGGTTATTATTATTGTTATTGTTATTATTATTATTATTATTATTATTATTATTATTATTATTATTATTATTATTATTATTATTATTATTATTATTATTATGTGATTAGTATTATTGGTGTTACCTGAATTTATTTTAGCTATATCTTGAGATCTGGGTATTTTTATTATTATTTCTATTTAGTGCTTTTATTTTTTGAGATATGAAGGGATTGGACGTTGTAGCCTATTAGGATTCTCGCCGATCTGGCCTCCTTCAGGTATTCCCAATTACTTGTATTTTCAGTTATTATCTGTTTTTTATGAATTGCTTTTGTAACCTGCATCATTCGTATATTGTCTCATTTGTATGTAGGTCCACCGAAAACAGCCTTTCTACTAAGTAGGGGTAAGGCTGCGTACTATCGGAGACTTTAGAAGACTTTAGTTTTCTTTTGGAGAAATCACATTTTAGAAGCATATTTTTCTTTCCAAAAGGTAGAGTCAGCCATTAGGAGGCTTCTCCAACCCTTAGGTGATCAATTTTAAGTTATTATCACTAGAGAATCAAGATCTATATATCATCTCAACATATCAAATTGTGGGCAAAATAAGGGAGTTCATCTAGATTTATTTCTACTATGATTTCTCTACTTTTTCTTTTAATTTTATTTTTAAAAACATTTTATATAATTGAAGATATTTTCTATATTTAGATAGGAAAACCATAGGGGTTATTTTTTATGGATTAGTTTAATATAATTTATTATACATGATATATTTCTTTAAGTTATCTTTGATTGGTCTTAATGTTGAGTTATTCAGGTTGGCATATGAGCATAATCTTAATTTACCTATGCACACCTTGAGAAAGGTTACTTATAAGTGGAATATGGAGGGGTAAACAAGATGTTTGAGAGAGACCTACATGATCATTATGGTATTAGGGTGGAGCCTTTCATAGGATTTCACAAAAAGTAATGCATTTAAGGGTTGTTGGCAATGTTAGAAATATAAGTTAACCAATTGGAGAGTAGATGATTATAGCTCGAGAGGGTGTAGTTTCAATATCTAGAAAATCCTTTCAATCTAAAGAATATATCTTACCTATGTTAACTAAATCATGGAGTCAAAAGTACTAATATGAATATATTAGCTAGACATAGCTATTTGATTACATTCTCTTTTGATCAATCATCTTACCATCTAAGTATGTTAGTTTATTTATTATATTTAAACTACTTAATAGTGTTAAGATTTCTAATCGACATTGCTTCTTCATGGGATTTGACCTTTACTTATCATTATATTGCTTACTAACAATAAGTGCACTTTCCTAGTTATTGAATGACAAATTTTTAATAGGAAAACTTTGGTAGCATTGGCATAAAAGTACACATCAATAAAAACAATTGCCAAGTTCCTACACCATTTTCCAAAAGGCAACTATTTTTCTAGTTTTCTACAGTTATTTTCTTATTTTATTTTTTAGATTTATTTTTATAAGTTTTCATTATATCTTGTTTTATTTATTTATTTACTCCAATTTTAAAAGTAATTTTGGTGCATAACAAAAGGTCGACATTTCTTCTTAAAAAAGATCTATAATTTAAAAAAATATTGCATCAAAATTAAAGTGAATGACCAAGAAATAATTTGGATATACAACAAAAAAATATGAACTAAAAATATAGAAGAAGAAAGGGGAATTATAATGGACTATGCTAAACCATCTCTCTTAGGGGCATAATCAAGCTTTATGAGGCTAAAGATAAATGCTCACTATTTTGAGGTTAAGCCTACAGTAATCTAGATATTTTAATAGAATTTACAATTTGATGGATTACCTAATGAAGATCCCAATAAACATAGCACCAACTTTTTGAAGATTTGTTATGTTAAAGTTAAGGTTACTAGGTTGAGGTTATTTTCATTCACATTGAGGGATTATGCGCAGTAATGAATGAAAGTATTACTAGTTGGATCAATAACCAAATGGGAGAATTTTGATAAGAAGTTCCTTGACAAATACTTTCTACCATCTAAGATAGATAATATATGGAATGATATATCTTCATCCTAATAGTTTGAAAACGAAGGTTTGTATGAGATATAGGTGAGATATAAGGATTTGATGAGAAACTGCTCATACCTTGACTTTCCAACATAGATGTAAGTCCAAACATTCTATAATGGTTTTAATGATTCTACTAGGTAGATGATTGATGCTACAATAGGAAAAATGTTGGATAATAGAACTTCAAAGATATTTCTAAAGTTACTAGAAAGAGAGTCATGGACAACTACTGGTAGTAATCAAATAGAAAAAGGAGAAATAGAATAGTGGTATTAATTGATCTAGGTGCTAGTATTAATTTGAAACTTTTAAGAAATTAGGTATACATAAACTTAAATCAACTAGAATTAGCTTACAAATAGGTAATAAATCAATTAAGTATCATAGTGACATAATTGAAGATTTGTTTGTTAAGGTCGATAAATTTTTTTTATAATTGATTTTACTATTCTAGATATGGAAGAAGATATTAAAGTACCTCCAAACCTAAGTAAACCATTCCCTACCATAAACTATAATAAGTGTACATAAAGGAAAATTAACACTTAGGGTTAGATAAGAAACAATAATCTTCAAAATTCCAAATGCATTAAAATACTCCATTACAGGTGATGATTCTTGTTATTTGCTTAATCTATTAGATAACAAAATATTATATTTTTTGTAGGTAGTTATATAAAAAGACACTTTTAGAATATTGTATCATTAAAAGAGAGAAATTTGAATTAAAAAATGAAGACTTATAGGATCAAGTAATCCATTTTGAGATTCC
Organism: Erythroxylum suave; assembly: GCA_027563595.1. Classification (NCBI taxonomy): domain Eukaryota; kingdom Viridiplantae; phylum Streptophyta; class Magnoliopsida; order Malpighiales; family Erythroxylaceae; genus Erythroxylum; species Erythroxylum suave. The sequence continues at coordinate 8,101 of JAOSBN010025201.1, read as the reverse complement.
AATTATTAATGAAAGACTAAGAAGATGAGATGAATATACCCAATAAAAAATGAAACCATCTATATAAGAACCAATAAATTTGTAATTGAATCAATTACCAACACCCTTTTAGTATGCATTTTTAGAGGAAAACTCAAAGTTTTTAGTGATAATTACAATTAGTTTATTGAATGAACAAAAGGACGTGTTACTATGAATGCTATGGGAACATAAGAAAACTTTAACATAGAAACTTTTTGACATAAAAGGAATCCACCCTTCATAATACAACCATAAAATTATGATGGAAGAAGGGCACAAACTTGTATTACAACCCTATAGGAGATCAAATCCATACATGAGAGATGTCATGAAAGAAGAAGTTGTAAAAGTGCTTAACTAAGGTATGATCTATCTTATCTCTGACAGTTTAAGGGTAAGGCCTGTATAGGTAGTGCCAAAGAAAGAAGAGATGAAAGTTGTTCCAAATAAGAAGAATGAGCTAATTCTAATGAGGACAATCATTGGGTGGAGAATTTTTATTCACTATAGTAAAATAAATGGTGCAATATATACAGAACATTTCCCTCTTTCATTTATTAACGAAAATTTGAAACATACATAAGGCATATGTATTGTTGCTTTTTGAATGGGTATTAAGGTTATTTTTAATCCTATATAAGAATTAAAAGAAAACCATATTTAACTTCCTATATAGACCATTTTCTTACCATTTTTTGGATTATGAAATGCACCAAAAACATTTTTAAAATGCATGATTAAAATATTTAAGTGTACGTGACAAGTGTAAATTGGATCATATTTTAGGGCATAGTTTGATATATGTTTAGCTGTTAATTCGATCATTTAGTATGTGTTTAGGTTAGAATTGTGTTAGTTTGTTAAGTATTTGTGTTTTAAGTATTTTAAGCTAGTGTTTTAAGGTCAATATTGGAGGAGTTTCGAAAGACATTCAAGCTAGAACAAAGGCCACAATTATGACAGAAGCTCCAGGAATGACCCACGATCATGGGCCTCATGCCACGATCGTGATAGAAGGCTTAGATGTTAGCCGCGATTGTGACATGCAGGGCCATGGTCATGGCCTGCATCTACTAGACGCACAAAAACTTATGAACTTCACATTTTGAAAGACTTTTTGGACCTTTTAGACCCTAGAAAAGCACTAAGGTTACCCAAAACATAAGAGATTATTTAAAGACAAAAAAAGAGAAGAAAAAGAGGAGTTTTTTCGTGCAGCCATTTTTGGAAACCCTAAGAGCGAAAAAGGAAGAGAAAGAGAGGAGGACGAAGAAGAAGAAGCGGTCTCGATGTGCTTCCCGGATCAAGAGATTTTCCAACATTACTGCTTTCCTAGATTGTCCATTCTAAGTTTCTATTTCCTTGTCATTTCAATTTTATTCATGTATAAAGTTAGGATGGATTGTATGATGATAGATGGTAGAATGTTGATGATGTTCTAACTCTTCTTTAGGATTTTATTTTGATTTAATGATAATTTAATAAATTGTGTGTATTGGATGAATGTCGTGATTTAATCGCATCCTTGCATAATTCAGTAACAAACTGAGAGGGTGAACTGAATGAAAAACGATTAAATCGGATTATCGAGAGTTAGTCAATTCAATAGAAATCGTGACAAATCATATTGGTAATTGTGCGAAGAGAGATCCTTTGCAATATTTCGATAGTTTATTAGAGTGCTTTATATCTAATTAGGGTTTTCGATAATTTGTGAATTGAGAGATTACAAATTTCATAATCCAGTTAGGGTTTACTAATTAGGGTTAATGGTTATAACTCGAAAAAGAGTAATCAACCCTAGGATCATCTAGAATTGACATCCATTAACACATAATCAGCTAGGTTAGCATTAATGATAAGTAAAATACCCTTTCTCATAACTTGGTACATTCTTGGTTGATTTCCATTATGCGTGCTTGTTGCTTAATTGTTAATTCCTTCGTGTTTAATTTTTGAATTAATTGGTTGAATTCAATTCTCATATTTACTTCCCATTGCTTTATTTATTTTTAGTTTCATATCTTTTCAGCCTTAGACTTTTAGGATTAAACTAATCCCCTTCCTCGTGAGATCGACACCACTTATACTATAGTCGTGACTAATGCATTTGTTGTATTAAAGGGCTTGTAAATTTTAAAGCTCGAATGACATGATCAATATGGTTAAAGGAGGTAATTGAGACATTCACAGATGATTCTTTTTAATCTTTAGTCATATAATGGATGTCTCCATAATCTAGAAAAGATAATGTAAAGATGTGAGGAGAAATAATCTAGTACTAAGTTAGGAAAATGTGTTTAAGTAACTAACACATATTTTAAGTTTTGTTTTAATACATTTAGGTTTAGACTTTTAACTTTCTTATTATTTTTTAACTGTGTTTAGGATCTCATTAGTTACTTTAGATTGATGGCATAAGTTTATGCATGATTATTAGTTGAGATTGATTGTTAAAGGTTAAGTTCATAATATAATTAAGTGGATTGTAATGTAACATAACCTTATGAATGGTAGGAAACCAAATTTGTTATGTGATAATATTTTGATTAGGCTTAATTTATCCAATGACAAAATGAGCCTTTTTAATGTGGATACCTTCTTTGATCTTAGAATTTTAGAATATGCATTTCATCTATTTGAGATTACATATAAGAAGTGTAAAAGCATTAAAATGAATAGGCACTTCAAATTGAGTTTAAGTCAAATTGCTAGCCTTTTATATACCCATCCATTAGTGAGTCCCGTTGAAAACAACCCCTTTTCTTCCTGATTCATGATTAGTAGAGCTTTTTATTATGATTTGATGCAATTATCAGGTATGATATGTAAGGGAACAAGTGTAGGGAAGATGATGAAATGTACGAAAAATGATAGTGGGAAAAAGATGAATTTGCGCCAATTAAAAGAAAATAAGAGAGAAGAAAAGAGATGTAAAAATAAATAAGAAAAATGTTGAAAATCAATTAACATAGGCTTCTTTTGCTTGAAAAGAATAAAGGAAGAGGGTTTTTTTTTTGGCAAGGTATGAAGGGTTGGAATAAATTTTTGATCAATTTCTTGATTTACTTGCTCTACTAATTGTGAATGTTTTGGTTTCCCTTTTCTCTTTCCTTTGTTAACTTATTTATCCATTTAGCCCTGTTATAACCCTATTTAAAGTCCTTTTGATAAGCTTGTTTATATCTATTAAAGTATTGGATATTAGATTATTTTATGTTTATGATAATTTCAATTTCATAAGAAAATAATGAGTGTACCTCACCTAAATTTGAGTGATAACTAATGGGGAAATTATCAAATTAATGTTTTTGAGCTTGGAGAAGGAGGTGGAGTAGTATTTGCATTATTTTATTTGTTTAGCGATTTACTTATGAATTATTTTGCGTTTAAGTTTTATAATTCAGCTTAGGCTTGAATATATGAATATCTTATGTTATCAACTACTAAATTAACTACTATGTGTAGATAGATGTTTGTGGTTTTCATTTTAGTAAACTTGGTATATACTAAATGTCATTGTATCATTATAAAACTGGAAATCATACTTGTTTTATTTAAGGGTTAGTTGGTTACAGTTTCATGTTATTAATTGCTTAAAGACAAATAATGAATTAAGTGTGGGAAATTATATATATATATATATATAATTAACCATATTTGGTTTGTTTTCTTATAGGTAATTCATTTCAAGGAGAAACTATGGATTTAAGTGCAAATTCTTCATAATTGATCAATTAAGATGATACTGTAGTCATTTGAAAGATAACTCGAAGAAAAATAACTTTGTAAAAGACATTAAAGATTGAATCCAACTCGAAGATGTCAAGAAATTAGGGAAAATGGGGAGCAAATGGTCAAAAAGGGGCCATTCTCGTTTTATTTATCTGGAACAATATTGGCATCAAATATAAAGTTAAAACAGTTCTATAATCCTCATATTTACATCTGTAAAGTTTTAAAGATCAAATCAACATTAATTTAGAAGTGTAACAAGCATAAGACTTTTGATTTAGAATATAAGGCTATGCAAAATTACAAGTTTAATCACCTTAGAAATCTTTTATGTAATCTTAGCTTATAAGTATTTACATTAGGGTTTGTTGTGAGGAAATTTAGGGGTTGTTGACAACTATTGTACGATCTACTAATATTTTTCTTTCTCAATTAGTGATGGTTCTTTGAAGGTAGAGAATTAACATTAGAATTCATCAATCATTTATTCTTTGATGTCTCTAGTGAGTTTTATTTAAATATAAGACTAAATTGTGTATCTTCCTTATCTTTGTAATGTCAAGGTAAAGGGGTGATTAGACCTTATGGCTTGATAAAAAGTGTATCAACTTTGTTAAAAATTTATAATTCAAGTAAAAATTTAAGTTATGAAATATGTTAAGATCAAAATTATAATTCCTTTTATTTATCATATTCTCAAATATCTAATAGAAATATTCAATATAATCTTATGTTTTGCTATATATTGTATAAAAGTGGAGGGATTTATAAAATGAAATAACATCTTGTTAGTATTAAAGGTAATATTGCTTATAAAAAAGGTACCATTTAATATATGTGAAAGGATTGGAAATTATTTTCTGCGGCAAGTAAAAACTAAAAAAAATAAAGAGACTCACAGTGTATCTTTTAAAGATGATGAAGTACAATAAGTATTACATAAAGGTTTTAAAAAGTTATTATTGACATAGATTTCTACATAAAGGTTAAAAGAAAGTTGTTATTAACATAGATTCTTACTTTTTTCCAAAAACCACTCCTAGTTCTCAACCTAGTTTAAAAATTAGTTTGATTAATGAGGATGTATTTTGACAATGTAAAAGAGCTTAGGCTAGATAGTTCTACGTTCATATATTCTTTTGCATATTCACCATATTTTCAAAAAGTAATAGATGATAAAAAATTTATAATCATGAATTTAAGGTACCTTCTTATTATAAGATTCATTATCCTTTACTTTAAGATTTTAAAATGGAACTTTAGTTGATTGTGGATAAGTATAAGTCTAGTTATGGAAAAATAGGATGCACTATTATGATAAATGGGTGGACTGATCAAAGACAGAGACCTTAATTAATTTCTTGGTTCATTATAATAATGGAACAACTTGTATTTTTGGATATAACACTATTACATATACTTTATAAGGTAAGATTTAGTTATCTTTTCTTGGAAATATATTTTGTAATTTCCAAAAAAAATTGTATCAAAGATATTATTGCTTCTAATATAGTAAAATATGCTCATAGTTTATTTGGTTTATTTTATTAAATTGTCGAGTGGGTTGGACCAAAAATATTATGTACCTTATTATTGCTAATATAACTAACTATAAATCAACTAGGTACTTGTTATCAAAGTATAAGTATATTTCTTACTATATTTCTAATTTTGCTTCGTGTGCATGTAAGATTACAATTTTTTGTGAATAATCATATGACATCCATTTTTTGGTTAATAAAGTAAAAAGATTGGTTTCAGATTGCATTATGCTATTATTAGGTTTGCAAGTATATTTATAACTTTGAAAAGTGTTATAATCATAAATAAGTACTTCAAATTTTAGTAAAAAGTAAATATTTTTAAAGTTGTAAGTTACCATAGGATGCTAAAAGAGAGGATGTTTATGTCTTTATTCTTTATAATAAATTTTGAGATCCTTAATTGATTATTATGAAGGTTTTAACTCTACTTATAAGGTTCTTGAGAACTATTAACTTAGATGAGGAACCATATATATATATATATATATATATATATGTGTGTGTGTGTGTGTGTCTGTGTATGTGTGTAATGGTTTGTATAGAGTTTGCAAAACAATTATGATTTTTTAAAAAGGAACAAGAAACTGTATAAGTCTTATACATATATTCTTGATCAACAATGAAATATGCATCTTACTCAAAGGATCAACTTAGTAACTTACTTTATCAATCCTTATTGCTTATGCAGTGGCGATGTATATACAAAAGTTGATATTATGAGTAGCAATTTTGAAGTGAATGAAAGAAAATGTATTTTCTCTAATAAGGATTGATCAAAGGTGATAAATGAAATTAAATTATATTGTTAAGATTTAAAGAGTTTTACTAGATCATCTACAAAGAAAGAATTTATGATTAAAAAATATAGGTAGATTATTTAAATACAAAACTTATAATTGCAATTATTCTTAATTTTTTAATAATATATTTTTCTTTTTGTAATTATTAATTTAAAATATATATTAGTAGTAAAGATTATTTAGTAAAACTACTCCAACATTAAAAGAACTTGCTATTTGATTACTTAGTCAAAGTACTTTTGCTTTTAGTTGTGAACGTAATTAGAATGTCTTTTAATGTACATATATAAAGAAACAAAATCATCTGAAACATCAAAGATGTGATGACCTTATTTACATTATTATAATATCAGGATGAAGAATAAGTATTTTATTGAATGAACATTTTTTTAGAGAAATTCTACATTTATTAATAATTTTATAATTTGTCTATTATGTATTTAAAGTACCTAATAAGAGCATAATATAGGATCTAATTGATTTTTTTTAAAAGAAATATGATTTCATTAACAAGCCCAAAAGGGTTGCCAGAGGCTTATTACAAGGCAGTGCTACTAAAGATACAAAAGATACAACAAAATGTAAACTTTACATTCTAAGCATCAAAACTACTAAAAGAAAACATCCAGATCAATCCAAGTTCCATCTTCTTCAAAGAGGGGAACTCAATTATTGAGTGATATTATATCAACTAGAATCTCTCTAATCCAACAACTCACTCTACGTTCAAGATCATATTTGTCAGTTTTGGTATTTCTGAAAATCCTTAAGTTCCTTTCTTTCCATATAGAATATACAAAGCAATTGAGGCTGAGGCTAAATGTAAGGCATATTTGATCTCTCCCTATTCTTTTGTGTTGATTATCAACCCATACTAGGATTTAATCCCAAAGTTGTATGGACAATCTAGATTCAGGAAAGCATTCTGGCCCAGATGGAAGAAAAGTAGTCGCATTGAAACAATAGATGAAAAGTTGTTTCAGGTACTAGGTTACAAAGGCAACCAACCTGATCAATGGAAATCTTAAGTCTGTCTTTTATTTTCAGTCTTCCTCTGGCAATTAACCATGTGATGAAAGAAACCTTGGACATCAATCATCCTTTCAAGACAATATTAAAACCAAGGAACAAAAGGAAGATAGGGTCTAATAGCTTCTAGATAAGAGGAATTGGAGAATTCCCTTTTGATTTTGTAATTCCATATTGCTTTATCCTTCAAAAGAGGGTTAGGAGAGTAACAGGGGAAGCAAGAAACCAATCTGTCCATACCTCTAACAATGGCAAGCCATAACTTGTGATCTATTACCAAGAATTCCCATTCAACCTAAATTTTCCAAAGTAGGCGATGTAGAGGAGACCAATTACCAAATTAGAACTAGGTGACCTCTCTATTTCCAATATGAATTTTGAAAAGTACATAAACAATTTGTCTTTTTCTAAGTATAAGGATGAAAGGCCAAAAGTGCTCCTTCTTTTCGTTTTAATTGCCAAAAGTAGATTCCCTCAAGTAAAATTCACTAATCCACTTGCTGTAAAGAGCTTCTTTGTCACTGAAAAGCCTCAAAATCCTCTTTGCCATTAGTGACAAATCCTAGGTCTCCTTTATGCTTTTTTCATCATAGTTCATCCCATTTAATTCGGCCTCGTTTGATAAGTTGCCAATCAGCTATTTTTTTAGCTGACTGGCATGCTTCAGTCGTTTGACGCTTCAAACAGCTATAAATGCCGTTTTGAGAGTAGCTGAAGGATAGGTTGTTTGTCTTCAAACAGCCAAAGATGAAAACGCTCCTATGGAGGAGCGGTTTTATCAACCAGCTAACTATTTAACCTTTAAAACTCAATTATACCCTTTCCTATGTAATAAAAGAGAGAGCAAGCTTACAACTTTTTTTGCTAATATAAATTGTAGAAATATAAATTTTATTTATTATTAAAATTAATTAACAATTAGTTATAAAATATGTATTATAAATAAAATATGAGTAATTTATCATCTTATAT
>JAOSBN010025159.1:0-16905 GCA_027563595.1 Erythroxylum suave | reverse complement strand
GGGAGCTTAGGTAGAGGACGTAGGTCTTAGCACCGAACCTCTATAAAAACAGTGTTTGCTTCTCTTCCCTACTCCTTTCACTTAAATTCGTTTAATTATTTTGTGTGTTTTTAACTTCTGGTTTATTGTAGAATTTTATCAAAAAAGGTTCAAGGATCTATTCAACCCCCCTTCTAGATCGTTTACAGAAACTAGTGCAACAAGTCACGATTGTGCACTAAGGGCCACGATTGTGCACTATCTTTCTTCCTCAATTCTTCACGAATTTCACATACTTAGAGACATCACTACCACTTGAATTTTTCCAAAATTCATGTCCTACAAAGCTACTTCATTTTATGCTAGTCTAACTTCCATATTGGTTATATTAAATCTAACAAAAATCTAGTCATTTGTTTCATTAGCATTCACTTTATATCATCTTACATGCAGTCCTAACTTTTTCTATATTTGAAAACACCTTAATATCACCTATCTTTAGCTTGAATTCCTCATCAATTATACCTCAAATCCTAACCTAAATCATCCTATAATAGCCTATAAACTACTATTTTCATGCATCTAAAAGCAAAACACAAAAGTAACTACTTCATCCCTCGCTTTTCGACACAACTTCAACATCATCACTACATTCAATCAATCCCAAATCAGACATCATAAAATTCTACTAACACATGCCACAAAGATTAGTATTTCACGTACTTGTATAGCTCAACTTCCACTTCAATGTATCAGACCTACTTTGCCTCACATGCATGTAAGATCATCTCAAGAACAAGGTGAGAGTAGGATGGCTTTAGCAAAGACAAGAAGATAATAGCAAGTACAACAATGTTTTGCTTCTATAACTATCCTTATGAAGAATTTTTACATAGATTTTGGTTTGGCAATTAAACTAAACTTAGGTAGAAATATAGAGATGTGAGGGAGAAGTAAATTGTTGTAGTGAAAGGAAGAAGAAGGAGAGTGTTTTCAATAAAAAATAATAAATGAAGAGGTTTTGTTGTTTGTGTGTCATGTGGTGTGAGTGGAGGATGGGTTTAAGGACACTTGTCAAGTGTCTATGCCAGCTACATGTCCTCTCTTTAGGTTGCCAAATGTCACTTAGTTCCTAGGCCATTTTCACTTAATTCTATTACCATATGTCACTCAATTTACAGGCTTAGTCATCCTAAATTTTCATATATCAACTTGTCTTGTTACTTGAAATTTTTCCTAGTCTAAATGTACAAATGAATTCATCATTCTCTTAATTGTAATGAATAACTCCAAATTACTAATTGTAATCCATCAATTCTTTTTTATTGGTAAATCAAAATACACAACGTTAAAAATTCATAATCATGTCATAATTATTTAGAAACTTTCATACCCCGAAACATATCAATTGAGTACAATTTTTTTTTATAAATCAAAATTCATGTGTATGTATGCTCATGTTATGTATGTGAATGAAATCATATCCTAAATGCACCAAATTCATTCTAATATGATGCAATTCATGTGACTAACACTTTAATCCCTCGGTAGGTTTGGAAACTAGCTGTATAATTCTCCCCTCCTTAAAAAATTTTGTTCTTGAAATTCTTACTTGACTGATCGAATAGATGGGGGTACTGTTTCCTCATATTCTTCTCAGTCTCCTATGTAGCTTCCTCTCTCGAATGATTCCTCCAAAGGACTTTAACCAAAGGAATTACTCGGTTTCTTAATTGTTTAGTCTGATATCCAACTATTTTAATCGGTTCGTCCATATAACTCAAATTAGTTGCAATCTTATCCTCCTATGTCGGTAATATATGTGTTGGATTTAAACGATATCTCCTGAGTATACTAATATGAAATATATTATGAATATGAGACATTTATGGCGGTAATGCTAATTTCTAAGCCAATGGTCCAACTCTCTCTATAATCTTATAAGGACAGATATATCTAGGGCTTGACTTTCCCTTTTTACCGAACCTTAGCACTCCTTGCCAGGGTGATACTCTTAAAAATACCTTTTCTCCTACTTGGTACTCCTTGTCTCTCCAATGTTGATCTACATAACTCTTTTGCTTGTCTTGAGCTACCTTAATCCTACTGCAGATCAGTTTTACCTTATCAACAATACTTGAATCAACTATAGGCCTTCAACAATCCTTAGGACTTCTTCATCCCAATACAAAGGTGTTCTACACCTTCTACCATATAATGCCTCATACGAAGCCACACCAATACTACTATGATAATGATTATTGTATGCAAATTCAATGAGAGCCACATATTCATCCTATGCTCCTTGAAACTCCAATACACAAACCCTAATCATATCCTCAATGGTCTAAATAGTCCTCTCACTCCGTCTGTCTAAAGATAAAATGTTGTATTAGAAATTAACTTAGTACCCAATGTTGTCTATAGACTACCGCAAAATCTAGAAGTAAATCTGGGATCTTGTATACCACAAAATCTAGAAGTAAATCTGGGATCTTGATCTAATATAATAGATACTAGGACCCATGTAACCTTACTATCTCATTCACATATCTCCAAGCTAACTGATCTAGTGTGTTATTCTCTCTAATAGGTATGAAATGAGCTGATTTTGTTAATCTGTCTGTAATGACCCATATGGCATTATGCTGCCTTAGAGTTATCGACAACATAATAAAATCCATTGTAATCCTTTCCCATTTCCACTCTAGAATAGGTAATGACTGCAATTTCCCAACTGGTGCCTGATACTCTGCCTTAACTTATTGGCATGTCAAACACCTAGCAACATACTCAGACACTTGCTTCTTCATCCCTGGCCATTAAAAATGTTGTTTCAGAGTATTATACATCTTAGTAGTACCAAGATGCATAGCATAGGCTGCTATGTGTGCTTCCTCCAAAATTTCCTTCCTCAAACCATCAACATCTGGTACACATAATCTCTGATTCAACCACAATGTATTATTTCTCAACTCAAACTTAGAACTTGAATTATGCTTTAACTTCTCTACAATCTTCACTACTTCTGGGTCTTCACTTTGCGTTATTATGATCCTTTCAAGTAATATCGATCTCAGCTTCAATGTAGCTAACAATGCTTCATTCTATCTCAAACTTGGCTCAATATTCAATGCTCTCAGTTGAACCAGATTTGGTAACCTCAACGCTTGAATTTGTACTTTAATGTTATTAGATTTCCTGCTTAATGCATCAGTTACAACATTAGCCTTACCTAGATGGTACTCTATTAAACAATCATAATCCTTAAGCAACTCAACCCTCCTCCTTTGTCTCATATTAAGTTCCTTTTAACTCAAAAGATATCTCGAACTTCGAGGATTTGTAAAAATCTTAAATGTCTCGCCATATAAATAATGTCTCCAAATTTTCAAGCAAATATTACTATAGCAAGCTCTAAATCATAAACTAGATAATTGAACTTATGAGGCCTTAACTATCTCGAAGCATCAATAATCACTCTACCATACTACATCAAAACACATCCTAAGCTTTGGTGTGAAGCATCACTATATACAACATATCCTCCAAATCTAGATGGAATAGCCAATATCAGTGCTGTAGTTAATAGATATTTTAACTCATTAAAGCTCCTTTGACATTCATCAGTCCATTGAAAAGGTATGTTCTTCCTTAGAAGCTTTGTCAAAGGGGCTGAGATCAACGAGAACCTCTAAAACAACCTCTTGTAATAACCTGCTAGCCTAAGAAAACTTCGAATCTCCGACACATTTCTAGGTGCCTCCCACTTCATCACTGCCTTTACTTTCTTTGGGTCTACCTGTATGCCCTATCTAAACACTACATGACCCAAGAACACCATTTGATCAAGCCAGAATTCACATTTACTAAACTTGGCATACAATTGCTTCTCTCTTATTATATGTAAAATTAACCTCAAATGCTCATAATGTTCCTCTCTACTCCTTGAATACACCAAGATATCTTCTATGAATATAATAACAAAGTGATGTAAGTAAGATTTGAATACTTTATTCATCAGTGCCATAAAGGCTGCTGGATGATTCGCCAATCCAAAAGGCATCGCCAAAAACTCAAAGTGTCTATATCTAGTTTTGAATGCACTTTTTGGTACATCAACTTATGCTATTTTCAATTGATAATACCCTGACCTCAAATCTAGTTTAGTAAACACATGAGTTCCTTTTAACTGATCAAGTAAATTATCTATTCTAAGTAGCGGATATTTATTCTTCACTGTCACCTGATTTAATTGCTTATAATCAATGAACAATCTCAAAGTCCCATCCTTCTTCTTCACAAACAAAATCGAAGCTTCTCAAAGTGACACACTGGTTCTGATAAAACCCTTATCTATCAACTCCTACAACTGAGTCTTAAGTTCTTTAAGTTCCCAGGTGTCATCCTATAAGGAGGAATAAATATAAGAGTAGTACCTGGGACAAGGTTAATGGTGAACTCCGTTTCCCTATTTGGTAGTAATCCCGATAATTCAGTGGGAAAAACATCTAGGAAATACCTAACAACAGGAATTTCCTGTAATCTCTATTCAACTCGGGTATCAGTCAGTCACATAAGCTAAATAGGCCTCACATCCTTTACGAATCAGTCTACAAGCACTAATTAATGAAATCAGTCTGACTGACACTGTTTGACTAATATCTCAAAATATAACCCTTGGTTGAGTAATAGATTCAAGAATAACTTCCTTAGTGTAATAATTCATCACAACCCTATGAACTGTAAGCCAATCTATATCTAATATAAGGTCTATCTCTTTCAACTGTTGTACAATCAAATTGGCTTTCAACTCAGCCTAGTTAACCTGAATAATATACCGCCTACATACTTCTTCAATCACTGTAATGCTACTTACTGGATTTCTCACCTCTAAGCCAAATTTCAACATCTCTCTCTCTCACAATGGAATTTAGATTTTAGATGTGGGGTAATGAATGATTGTGTAGATCTAGGATCTAACAATGCAAATGACTCAAAAATTAAAGACATGTACACACTTGAAATAACATCTGGGGAATCCTGTGTCTCCTGTCTCGTCAAAGCAAAGATCTTGGCCTGAGACTGTGGTTAGTTACTCCATACCTCACTCATAACACTAATACCTGTTGAATTATCTTTTCACCTACCTCTGTCTCTCTATCCTGCTCTACCGGCTTTGCTCTGTTGGACAGTTCTCTCTATCACTAATCCTCCTCTCTCTCCAGACTAGGCTCTTAAAGTTACTGAATAGTCTTTAATCTAATGCTCAAAAGAGCCACAATGCAAACAAGCTCTCGATACTTTCCAACATACTCCACCATGACTTTTTCCACAATATTCACAACTAGGAATTTGTTGTGTTTGTCCACCATAAGTTTGTCCTTCAAAATGAATAGAACTGCCTCTAGGTCTAAATCATGACTGCTTTGATCTTGACTGTGATCACAATGATTTATTCTAACATTTACTAAACTTCCTACCAGAGTCAACTTGAAACTCACCATGCCTCTTAATCCTAAACTCGTGTCTATACTCTCCTTGTTCATCCTTCAGTAACTACTCAATCCAAGTCAAAGTAGCTCATAGTTTAGTAAAACTATTCAAATTTGTAATAGCCAACCTTATCCTGATCACCATATTTAAACCTCCTACATTTATCCTCCTTAGTTGCGATCAAAGTAGTAGCATACCCTAATAGTTCATTGAATTGTACCTTATACTCAGCTATCATGAGTTTTCCCTATTTCAGATCAATGAATTCCTTCATCTTCCTATTTAAGTGGATCTTTGGCTTGTAATTATCCTTAAAGACCTTTAGGAAGTCCCCCCATGTCAGTCTACAAAGTCGAGGGGAACTACCTAGAACTATCTTCTACCACTGATAAGCTAGATCTTATAGTAAAAAGATTGTGTAGTTCTTATCAGGCTTACTATCCATTTGGTCAAATACTCTTAGAGTTCTCTCTAGCTAACCCTCTGGTCTATACTTTTATAGAAATCTACAACCCGCTGTTCCTAAGTTTATCCTATCTCCTTTCTCTCCTCTCAGGAACTCTTTGAGGCATTCGTTTAAATTCGGGTATAGGGGACTCTCTATTAGCTCCTATTGATTCAAGATCAACTGATTCTACGACATGGTCTCCAATAACAGATGACCTATAACAAACAATAATAATGAACACTAATGGGTCTCTTTCTATTTACCATGTTGAAATGCTGATATATGTTCCTAAGGATGTCAAACCATGCTCTGATATCAAAACTGCAACATACCACTCCTATAAAGCATAAGCCCAAACATACTAGAGGATATTCGAGAAGATACTCTATGAAAATGGTATATCAGGACATTCAAACTAATTCATTAAAGGCATCAAACATATTATAAGCATCCTAAATTATCATTTCTTCCTATTTCATTCACAAAAATAAAAGTGACACATTATTACAATTCACAATCCATATATATGATACACAACATTTTGTTTTGAGTTCAATATCAGTACCAAAAATAAAACATGAAATAGGATGCTAATAAGCAAAACTCTAACTAGGCTCCTCAGATTCGACTAAGCAGACCTTTGAGTCATTCTTGTCCCTAAAATGCAAGTATTAGAGTTATACTATATAACTTTAGTAGCTAGAACTCCCTTGAACTAGAAAAAAAACATTGCAATTGTGATGAGTTTGCGAAATCAGATCACAAAAACAAGTATTTCATATCATCCAATATTAAATACCACGTCACATTTCATCATACTTCAATAAGTACATTATGTAAGCTAGTATTGCATATGACAACAATTGTAATTCACTATTTCAAAACAATTAAATAATTCACTTTAATTCAATCATTTGATACATGTAGGGATGTATATGCAAATGCACATATGTTTTCATTTTCTTTTTTTTTATTGTGACCAAGTGTCTATCAACCCAATTTACTGTCTTGTATCCATTGTAGATACCGAGACCATGTTACCTGAGCCTGAGACGCTTTTCATAAGTTTAAATCTCTTTTTTGCACATTGATCACTCTGCGCACAACTCCTTTATTGATCATGTATTTTAAAGTGATTAGATGCATCATTTTATATGTCATGCTTTCATTTTAGTATACTCTTGTCATATATCAAGCTCTTTAGATCTAAGTCTTGCATTTATCAATCAATTGTACACACAATTTAGATTAAACATTCAATTCATACAGAAGTACATATAATTGAGTTTACACATCTAATAGTACACTCCAAAAAAGCTATTGCTTTGATGTTCCAGCAATATCTGGATGTTTACGATCACCTTGTGCATCTCCTTTATCTGATCATGTATTTTAAAGTCATTAGATGCATCATTTTATATGCCATGCTTTCATTTTAGTATACTCTTGTCATATATCAAGCTCTTCGGATCTAAGTCTGGCATTTATCAATCAATTGCACACACAATCGTGATTAAACATACACAATTGTGATTAAACATTCAATTCATACAAAAGTACATATAATTGAGTTTACACATCTAACAATACACTTTAGAAAAGCTATTGCTTCAATGTTCCGGTAATGTTTGGATGTTTACGATCACCTTGTGCATCTATTGTCATGCAATACAAACATAGTTCACAAATCACTAATTTGTTTAATCATATGAATATACAATCATGCACATGAATATACAGTCATGTTTTAATGCATTCTCAATTGACTTTCTGGGTATGTATCCTTATACAAAAATCTTGATCATTTAAACATTATAGCTTGTATACGACTAGTTTGCAATCAAGTTTATACCTTAAGTAAACTTGATTTACTCTAAATTCATCAATCTTACATTCAACAAACATTTCTAGCAATATATAATAATATAGTTACCCAAATCTCCTTCATAATTACCTCAGGTTCTTCAATACTCTTTCATTCATACCTAATACACATTACTCATGCCCTTAAGATCATGTTTGCAGAACACCTTTATTCCTTTAACAAATCATAATGTCAAGATTTGGATACATAGATATCAAAATAGTCCATTCTTTAAGTTATGACATCAATTAACAACCAAAACTTGTCAAGCTCTTGACCGGTTAATTAAGTAACAATCTAGGTTCATTCCAAACCTTAATCAAGTCCAAATACACCAATTTATAGTGACTTTTCCTCCGTTGGTTCAACAAGTACACAAAGTAGAAATTAACAATCCAGAACTAGGCCTATGATCATAGGGGACCTTGCCATGATCGTGACAAAAGCTAGTGCAACAAGCCACGATTGTGCACTGAGGGCCACGATTGTGCACTGTCTTTCTTCCTCAATTCTTCACGAATTTCACATACTTAGAGACACCACTAGCACATGAATTTTGGAAAAATTCATGTGCTACAAAGCTACTTCATTTCATGCTAGTCTAGCTTCCATATTGGTTACATGAATCACAAAAATCTACTCATTTGTTTAATTACCATTCACTTTATACCATCATACATATAGTCCTAACTTTTTCCAAATTTGGAAACACCTTAATAGCACCCATCTTTAGCTTGAATTCCTCATCAATTATACCTCAAATCCTAACCTAAATCGTCCTATAATAGCATATTAACTACTGTTTTCATGCATCCAAAAACAAAACAGAAAAGTAACCAATTCATCCATCATTTTCCAGCACAACTTCAACATCAACACTACATTCAATCCATCCCAAATCAGTCATCATAAAATTTTGCTAACACGTGCCATAAAGATTAGTATTTTAGTTACTTGTATAACTCAAATTCCACCTCAATGTATCAGGCCTACTTTCCCTCACATGCATAAGAGTAGGATCATTTCAGTAAAGACAAAAAGATAACAACAAGTACAACAATGTTTTGCTTCTATAATTATCCTTATAAGGATTTTTGCATAGATTTTGGTATGGCAATTGAACAGAACTTACGTAGAAACATAGAGAAGTGAGGGAGAAGTAAATTGCGATAGTGAAAGGAAGAAAAATGAGAGTGTTTTCAGTAGAAAACAACAAATGAAGAGGCTTTGCCATGTGTGTGTCGTGGGGTGTGAGTAGAGGATGGGTTTTAGGAAACTTGACTACATGTCCTCTCTTTAGGCTGCCAAATGTCACTTAGTTCCTAGGCCATTTGTCACTTAATCGACTGCCATATGTCACTCAAGTTACAGGCTTAGTCATGCTAAATTTTCATATGTCAACTTATCTTGTTACTTGAAAATTTTCCTAGCCTAAATGTATATATGAATTCATCAATCTCTTAATTGTGACGAATAACTCCAAATTACTAATTGTAATATATCAATTCTTTTTTTATTGTTAAATCAAAACAAAAGACATTAAAAATGCACAATCCTGTCATAATTATTTAGAAACTTTCATACCCCAGAACATGTCAATTGAGCGCAATTCTTTTCTAAATCAAAATTCATGTGTATATATGCTCATGTTATGCATGTGAATGAAATCATGAAATAATATCTCAAATACACCAAATTCATTCTAATGTGATGCAATTCATATGACTAGCATTTTAATTCCTTAATCAATTTGGAAACCGGCTATTACATAACATCTTTAGCTTAATGTTCCATCATGTCTAGTTAAATAGATCTATAATTAGCGACTTACTTCCACCTATTTTTTCATATAGGGGTTTGGTAGTCTGTGAATATGTCATATGTTGTAAGATAATAATGATGTGACATATCAAAGTAATATAACTAAGTAAATCCATTGAATCCCTTTTTAGTAAAAAGCTATCAATATAATAAGGAATAATAAAACGCCTTGGATCTTTGATTAACTTTGATATTGGTTTTACCAGATGTAGGAGCCTTTCATATTTAAGATAAATATTGATATTTCCTTAATAACCTCCTTATTTGACTTCTCCTCTTCTTCTTCCTTTATCTCATCTATCATCTTTTCTACTTTCTCTTCTTAAACATAAGCTTCCCCTTTTTCTTCAACATGTAACTCCTCCTCATTCTACAATGTTATCACATTCATATTTTCCACTATACTTGGATAAAACACCTTGCTCTTTGGTTTTATGAAGGGCAGTTTCGATTGTCACAATAAATTTCATGAGGGCATTCTCAAGACATAGATACTCCCTTTGCTGCTATTGTGGTAAAAATCTAGATAAAGTGTAATCGTTCCATTCACAATCATAAGAATTATGCCATTTTGGATTATACGTATTCTTGTATGTGGTGTCTTGAGGTCAATTCTCTATGCAATTTTGATGCTCCCATATATATTCTAGTGCCCAACATTCATGATCAGGGTGATCACCCTCACAAATGTCATAACACACCATGTACATTGGTTGAACTTTTAAATATATATCACTATGCCTCTCATTCCAAACTTCTAATAATGTCATAAGCAATGGCATAATAATGTCCCTTTGAGAATGCTATCATCTCCATCCTTCCATTGTGGCTAGTAACTATGGCAATGAGCCTTAAATCCTTAAAATAGGTCACAAACACAACATCAAGATAGAGAATTCTAAGGATAAATAAATAAATAAAACATAAAAAGAAAAAATAATGATTAAATTAACAAAAGCAAGGTTTTCCTAATATTTTAGTCACCAACGACAATGCCAAAAATTTGATCTGATCATTGATTTCTACTCAATAAATCTCATAGGCAAGCGCACCTATTGAACTATAGTATAATGTCATTAAATATTGAGTGGCAATCCAACAAGGACTATAAGTACTAATAATAACCTCTTTTTATTATATAACTGAGAAATAGGATGATGATTTAATTAAAACTAAAAACTATACTAAAATTCAATATAATAATCTACTAGAAAATAAATAACACTAAGATTAATCAATATCAAATAACTAGTACCTAGGTAATGATTCCCCCTAAGATTTTTTAAGTATTAACCCTTTATTATGTAATTCAATTATTGATTATTGAACTGTAAAAATTCATATATTACATTAATATCTTTCGTAGAACTATTAGCAACTAATCCTGAGTTGATTTTCTGAAAACTCTTTCTAGTTAAAATCCTTAAGATTGCTTTTATTTAATTTATGAATTTTACTATTATATTTGACCATAATTTAGAGGATTTATGTCAACTTATCTCTAGGTTTATAGGAAACTCCTAATTATCATAGATATATTCATATAAAAGGATTACTTAATCTCAATTATATGAAATTATACATTGAATTAATATCCCAAACATATTAATCCAAAACTTAAAATGCATAATTTAATCATAATAAACCATTAATTAAATTGCATTAAATAAAGAATCAAATTGTAAGCTGGTTCATTATATTTAGGCGCCAAACATAGAAAACAACACAAACAAAATTAGGTATAGAGAGGTTGAAATTAGAGTATTGATTTAAGAAATTTAAGAATGAGATATACAAATATTTGTAACTACGTTAATCGTAGATATTAGTTTTGTAAGCATATCTTTTATATTTTTCAATCTCAAACATAAGCTTAACTGCGTAATGTTATTAATTCTCTTTAAAAAACCCTTAAAAAGAAGAATTTGTTCTTTGGAAATGGGCCAGACTATGCTAAACCCATTTTTAGCCCAATTCGGTTTGACTCGCTTAACTTGCAGTTTGAAGTTTGGTCAAGTTCGAATTTTTCCACCTAAGCTTAGACTCTAATTTAACTAGACTTAATTGCCCACTCTACTCTATATACTTAAGGCCCCTGTTTTGTTGAGGGGTTGGTAATAGAGCGAGATAGAATGTAACAGACTTCCATCACTTCATTGAGGGTTTTATGATGGAATGGAACGAAATGACATGGAAACAGAGGGTTTCATATTACGCTCATTTCTATCATAAACAGTGAAAATAAGAAACCTCCGATTTGGGAGGTTTAGGGTGGAATGTAAATTAATAAATATATACAACCTAATATATAATAATATTTTATATCATTAATAATAAAATAATAAAACTTTTATTATTTTAAAATATAAAATATATAAAAAATTATTTGTAATGGTTGTAACTTGAACAAGTCACAACGTGACTTTTTAATTGGATATGATTTCTGTTTTAAAATCATAACGTTAAACCTCTTGCAACAACCATTTTAATGTCAGGAGTATAGTAGTTATTTATTATACATTAAATTCTATTTCTTTCATCTTCCAAACAATATTTCACTACATTAAATTATGAATTCTTTCATTCCTTCCAAACAACTTTTTCACTATATTATATTCCATTTTATTATAAACCATTTCGTTTCATTCCATTATTTTATTTTATTCCATTAATTAACATCCAACTAAATAGGCCCTAAATGTCCTAATCTCCACCTCATTTGCTTTTGTTTTAATTTTTATTTTCTATATATAGTTTCTTTTTTAAGGTTTTTCTTCCTAACCATCTCTATTTATGATGTTATATTTGAGTTATTTTTATCTAAATTTGATAAATTTCATGCTTTACTCTTTAGTTCCTTTTCAAAATTTGCATAAAAATTTAAACCGTTTTTGTGTGATTTTTTTACTGTATTTTATTGTGATCTTTCTCCACTCTTTTGATACTTCCTACGTCAAATTTTGAAATGAAAACTTAGTTCTATTTTATCTTTAAATAACTAAGTTTTTATATTATCTATCATTAACTAAGTTTTAAGTCATAATTATTTGAAATGAAATAAAAATGAAAACATATTAAAAATAAAAATAAAAAATAATTAAAATAACACACCAATATCTCACAAGTGCACGGATTATCACTTAAACGATGTCAGATGTGTCGTTCCGCGAGATAGAATAACGATAAACCAATGGCAGGATAATTTAAAACCGAGAAGCCAAAAAGGCATCGAAGATCGTCTCGGAAGAACGACAGTGCACGTTCCAGGTTTAAATTTTAATGGTTCTGGTTCTAACTCTTCCCCATCAATCGTAAGTCTCGCATTTAAAAACCCGCGAAAAAGAAAAACCCATCGTCTGAATTTCAGCTCCGACAGAGAAGATTCCTCAACTCAACAACCCAGTGGATTGTAATTTGTAAATGAACCGGATCAAAGCCACAGATGAGCTCTCTTTCCGGGTCGGGTTCTCCGGCCACAGTGGTCACCTTAGGATGGAGCCTCTATCCACCGTAGAGCGCTCCAATCCGGTGAAGTCACTTCCTGATTTAATCCTCGTAAGTCACTTCTATTCAGTTTAGGTTATCTTGAGCTTGTTAATTGCATTTTGCGACTTTAGGTCATTGGATGTAGAATAGTGGCTCTGGTTTTTCATTGTTCTGAATGAGCTAGGGTTGTACAAAGATGTTTTCTTTTCTGATTTGTGTACTGTGAATGTTGAAGTAAACAGTTACTTGCTTTTTGATTCGTTGTTTGCTAGTTGATGCTTAGGCATGTTCTTGGAAAAGTGGAACTAGGAATTTGAGGTTGTGGAGGGTTTAAGTTGTGCGTTGATGGCTCTTCAGTGTATTGGTAGACATTGTGTGAAGTCGGTATTGAGATTTCAATGTAGATTTTATCAGGGAAAATATACCCTATTGATACAGAAAAAAGTACTACCATGCAATAAGATCACATGTGACTTATTGAACCTACAGGATGCGTCTTGTCGAACACACTCATTTTGTTTCATTGAAGTCTGCTTTCAGTGTTTTTTTCCTAACTCATTCATTTGAACCATTACATGTTTTATAATTGGTTTTTTTTTATCTATATTCATTCCAGCCCCCTGCATTTCCTAGGGAAACTCGTGAATCCTTAAAGGAACATATTGAGGAGGAATTTCTCAGGCCGATGTTAGATTCTGATGAATTTGCTGTGGAAAAGGCTGGAAGGCAGTGGGATTTTGACTGGTTTGGTAGGGCAAAAGTGCCCTTAGAGCCATCATTGCCACGACTTCTTGTTGTTCCAAAATGGGAGCTACCATACGTGCGAAAATTGAATGCCCAAGGAATGTGGGATCCTGAATCAGTAGAGGTATGATTAAAATTTGTATCTTCTATGGAGGTTGCATTTTAATCAACTTAGCACCTCAAGTTTAAGTTAGGTACTATTCACTTTGAGTTGAATACTGGCTGCCACAAAAGATTGTTTTCTCTGTCCTTTTAACCCCTGGAAGATGTTGCGAATTTAGGTGGATGTCTCAGATATAATGGTAGGAGCACAAGAGTCCGGTGCTTTGCCACGCATAGCAGGGTCTGCTAAAGATTTTGTGAGAGGAAGCATAAACAATCGTCCTTTTCGTCCTGGGGGGTTAGAAGAATCTCAGTCTCTAGATAGAATCATCCCGGAAGGTGCTTTTAATGGCGAATGGTTGCGTGAAGTGCTTAATGCTGGTCCAGTCCAGACAATTCCCCCAGGTTTTAAGCAAGGATTAGACCTTGGTGATCTTAAGGTGACCAACATGATATCAATAAAATTAGAAAGCTCAGTGAGAAAGTCATAGGTTTTGATTTCATGAAATCATGGTTTATTTAATACATGTTCCACTGTATCGACATTTTCTTTTTCCTTAATCTTGAAGGCGTATCCATCTTCGTGGAACACTTACAAGGAACAGAGCTTACTTGGTAGCAAATCAGATAAGAAACTGGTCAGTTGTGCTAGCATTTATTACTGCTGCAGTTATTTGCAAATCTTGAAATTACATGTTGCGTGCTAATAATACTTTTTGTAGAATGATTTGTCTCTAGAATTTGATGACTTGTTTAAGAAGGCTTGGGAAGAGGATGTTGTACAATATGAGGGAGATGGTATGTATGATTTACATATATCTGTTTACACAAAAACACATCTTTTAGAGTTGAGTTCTTTTGCAAGCCATGGAGAAATATTTTGATCTAATAAAGTAAGATCAAAGCTTGATAGCAACACATCCTCTTGGCATGTGCTTGACACTGAGACACATCATTCATAGTATGAATCTGTAGATCCAAATATTGAATGATAATGAAGAAGCATATTTTGTCTTATGTTATCTCAAAAAGTATTAAGGTGGCTGCTAGTTGCTTATGGTGTTAGGTACATTTGATGGTGATGATCATAACATAAAATACCCTTTTATAATTTCTTTCCATGTACACAACAAGGAGACTACAATTGGGCTTGAGCGTAGCTCTATGTCGTATTAGACTTTAATCGCACTCAGAAATTCAGGGTTCAATTTGATCTTGTGGTTAATCCTTGGCTTACAATTAAAAAGGGCACATCAATGTCCTTAAAAATGACCATTTCAAGCCAAACGATGAAGGATGCCGCTGTCCATTATTTCTTTGAGGACTTCAATGGACTATGATTTTGTTGCTACTTTTATGAGATTTGGTAACTTATTTTTAGGAACTTGAACTAATGCAATGCCTATGCTTCTTTATTCCTGTTAGGTTTTATGTAGTCAGGTCTACTTTAAAATAAAGTACTAAGCTTTCTTTTGGATTGTGTCTTCTAGAGTGAAGTGCAGTTGATTTAGTTTAATTTATACTGACATGATAACTTGTTTTCTGAAACATTGATCTTTGTAGATTCCAGAATTTTGTGATTCTTTGTTATTTCCTTTTATTTGATCAGCTGATACTGATGCTTATTGGAAAGATCATTTGACAAAAGAGGAACCTGTGAAGTCAGATGTTGAAGTGAGTGAGGTTGATGTGTCAATCAATGAGTCTGTATGTGAATCGTCCGTATTGGATGAGCTTTTGTCACTTAATTCAGCTGAGCCACCTTCAGGATCAAAGGCAACTAGTAATGATGATGGAGACCAGAAGAAAGAGGTATCCCATTTTGAAGGCGAAGACGGTTATCTCAGTTATTCAGACATTAGGACAATATTTTCTTTTGCTTGCAATCTAACTGTGTCAATGCTCTGAGCGAACGTATCTTGCCTACATAACTATGTAACTCCCTCCTTTTGCAGGCCTGGGCTTTTAGTGGCAGTGGTGAAGGGATTGCAGAACATTTCTATGAAATAGTTCCTGATATGGCAATTAGTTTTCCATTTGAACTGGATGCATTTCAAAAGGAGGTACTGATATATGCTAATATTCTTATTAGAAAGAGTAAGTAAGCATGTTAGGTGGTGCTGATGCATTTGGAATATCTGGTTTTCTGTCCTAGAGATTATTAGGAGGTGACCATGTTATGGTTTTTGTCCTCCTATCTTTCTCTCAAGAGTAAACATTTTCCGGATAATTCAAATGGAATCAATTGGATGTCCAACTCGGGCCTATATAACATGACCACTTGTATTCTCAGTATTAATGCTTCTTCTCTGAACTTTTTGCTTCAGCAAGTCATCGTTTAACTTACTTTTGCCTTGCTGATATTTAGAATATCTGTTTAACATTGCTGAATATTTGTAAGTGCCTGATGGTGCATGATATTTTTAGTTCAGGATTCTTTACTAGAACTTCCCCTTTGTTCTTCCGTTATATGCTTTCTTCTTTATTCATTTTTTGATCCCTGTGGAACATGGATTTTGTATATTCTGCTTTTGATGTAACTTATTCATGATGCTTGCATTGTTTTCTATGAAAATATTTCCCTATCTGGTCCCTGTTATAAACTCTCATTTTATGTATTATTTTGATTTTGGCATAGTCAGAACTGTGGGTGCTTATAGTGCTGGTTATCTGGTAGCAATTGAGATCTTGCGACAATGGTTGAACAGGCTCTACTCAAGCTAATTACCTTTTCTTATTTCTAAAACCACTTTAATCTTGTTCTAGATGTTGTATTTTGCAGTCCTTTTAAGCCCTGTGGTTCATAACTTGGGATATTGCTTGATGTTAGTTAGTATACCAAGCAGTGCTTGAATTTCTTTCTATCATCTTATAATTAAAGACAGCTGCTGATAAGCAAATGGATGAGAATAAGGTATTTTATTGATATTTAGCTACAGCCTTGTAGTATAAACTACAAACACCA
>JAOSBN010025158.1:0-47635 GCA_027563595.1 Erythroxylum suave | reverse complement strand
TATATATAATGTATACAAACATATATTATACAATTTAATCAAAAAGGATTAGTGTAGGGATATATTATACAATTTAAACATAATACTAGTTTATATTAATGTAATAACAAACAATAAGTAAACATATTTTATATCCATGTTTAATATAGTTGGTATATATGGTGATTGTCCAATCAATACGGTCATGATTATATAACTTTTGAAGTTAATATACATAATTACTGTATTTAGTATATACTTATATTTAAATTTATAATATTATATCAATTTATGTATATCCATATATTATAACTTATAATACATAATTAATATAATTATAAATTTACTAGTTAAATGAATTAACCTTAACTATTATAAAGATTATTATAAATGCATTATTTGCAATATATATTAGAATTAATAGTTAAGTTCACATATTAATATAAATATATTTAATTATTTATATTAAAATGATATTAATATATTATCAGTACTTATATAATTAATCTTATAATCCTTCATATATATGCACACATAAGTTACAATAATATATTTACATTAACTAAAATTGTTACTAAATTATATTAACAACTTACTATATATGTAATTATAACTAATTTATAATTAACATATTATAATGTTATTGTCTATACCATCATATTGTACTATACATAATATTTTCTAGGGATACTAATTTCATTATATATATTTAAACTAGCATGATAACTTTATAGTACTTATATATACATGAGTTAATATACCAATAATAATAATTTAATATGAGATATAATTATTCATTTATAATAATAATTTATAATTGTCATAAAATTCACCATAATATTTTTTAATAATAGTTACATTTATACATATAAATCCTGATATATTATAAAGATGTATTTTTATTAGTACAAGTTAAATAAATAATAAATTATTTATAGTTGTTTATTCATATTAATATATAAAAATCAATCTGATGGTTATGAATGTGGGTATATATAATTACTATAATGTAACAAAAGGTGAGTACTTCTATATATTAAAGTATACTAGAATTAATAATAGTTTATAGCATTACTATATAATTACCCCTTTACATTAATTAAATATTACAATCATCATATTATGTAATTATTTTAAATCATATGTTATTGTCAATTAAGTATTATTTGTATGTTAAAAAGTTTATGATAAATATTGTGTGATCATTACATATTTTTATATCAATTGTCACAATTTTAAACATACACTGTTATATGATATAGTATAATTGGTTTCTATATAATATACTAATCATTTTGATGACATTATATTAACTCATTTATAATGTGTATTAATTTTGTTTATACAGAATAGTTAAATTGTATTCTCATTTACTGCAATGTAGTTAATAAAATAATAATATTAGCTTATTATTTAATTTTTATATCACCTTTTTTTTAATAAACCAAGGCAGGACCTGGCGGGGATAGAACCTGATTTATTGAAAATGAAGAAAAGGAGAACATAGGCAGTGCTTAAGACTTACCCAAGGATTACATGAACATCACATGACTCTTAAGTAAGGATAAGATCGTTGATCTAGCAACAATAGCCCCTTCACATAAGAGGGGAGGGATGCAACTCTTGGAAAAACTTTAGAAGACCCAGAGGAAGCTATTCTAGTTAGACTATCAACTAAAGCGTTACATTCTCAAAATAAATGTACAATAGAGAAATTACATCGAGTCATAACACTAGAAATTTCATGAAGCTGCTTGAAAAATCTCCAAGGGAATTTAGACCGTTGACTCAATGCCAAAGCAAGAATGTTAGTATCCATCTGAATAATAGTATCCCACAACCCTAGCTCCTCACACTTCCGTACACCATTCAAGATCCCCATTATCTCAGCCTCCAAGCTCATGCCTTCACCTAAGAAACAAACCTCAGCATAAATTAAACCACCTCTATCATTCTGAATAATATAACCACATCCTGAGGGTCCCGGAGAACCCAAAGCTAAACCATCCATGTTTAGAATAGCCTTAAAGCCCTGATGAGAACTCTACGCAATAGATTGAACTCTCCTAACAGCAGTATGCTTCAATTTAACTCCAAATAGTTTATCAATTCTTTGCAACTCAGTAACGTTTTTAACCTTTGGATTCTATGCTTGTAGTAGTCTGACAATGTGACTATGAACAACTTTCATCATATAAACTGAATTGAATTTTTCAAGTTCAAAGATACCTGTTGCATGTCTTCCAAAGCTCCCATAGAATGAAAAAAGGAACAACCATCCGCAAAGTGCTTTGTACTGTAGTGAAGCTACCCTTCCTCCACCAGATATGCAAATAGGACCAAAGGTTCGAAGAAGGTGGCACAGGCATGTCTAGGCTATTTGCAAAATGCATTCAAATTTCATGAGACTTCAGACACTCAAGAAAAAAATGAACCATCGTTTCCTCATTGTTTAGACAAAAAGGGCATTAGGATGGATTTAAAGCAAAGCCGAACTATCTCAAAACCTCAAGAAAAGGAATCAAGCAATTATACAACTTCCAAGCAAAAAGAGACATATGCAACGAGATAATACAATGCCAAAATCTTCTTGCACTAGCATCATTATTCTACGATTGCCGCAGTGCTTCAAAAGCTGATTTAATCGTGAACTCACCTGTAGAAGTAGGCTGCCAAATTAGGAGATCATCATCATCATCGAAAGTAAAAACCAGCTTTAGAAGTTCTTCCACTACCTCATCAAAAAGAAAGTCAAACAGTTGCGCATAAAGTTGTTCTCTTTGATAAAAAAATTCCCAAATAGTAAGGTTCGGAAAGGGAGGAGCACAGTTGGCAGGCAGATCCCAAATTATGCCCAATGGTGACCAATTATCATACCAAAAAGATTTATTTCCTTTGCGAACCAAAATTTTTGAAACCTTAGATGCTGCCAAGTCAATTCGAAGTACTCTTGTCCACGTTATTTAGTTATATCACCTTATAACTAAACAAACTGATAAAGATGCCTTTTGGGGATAAATTAAATAACATTAATTAATATGCTTGTTTATTAATAAAATTATTATAAATATTAGTATTATATGTATATCAATTGGCATAGTTAAATTATGTATAACTAATATAAAAATAACTATGTATATATTTTTCTAAAATTATTATACCATGTTAATATTAATATAATATTATGCATAATTTTTATTACAATGTAATTTACTTTTACCAATATCTAAAAACTAATCTTTTATATATACATATAATAATATATAATGAACATATAAAAGTACATATATAATTTAAGCATATATATACAATTCCTAATTAACTTAAACATGTATATTTTAGTATTATTTTTACTTAATTTTATAATGGTTAATATAATTTATATTTATTATACATAATTTAAAATGGAATATAATTTTTTTAATTTAACCAGGGCAGAACCTGGTGGGGATGGAACCCGATTTATTGAAACTAAATTAAAAAGGTACTCGAGCAGTGCTTAAGACATACCCAAGGATTACAAAAGCATCCATGACTCTTAGGTAAGGAAAGGACCATTGATCTAGCAACAACAACCCCTTCACATATAAGGGGAGGGATGCAACTCCTGGGAAAACCCTAGAAAGTCCCAGATGAAGCTATTCTAGCTAGCCTATCGACCAATGGAATATAATAACTATTAGTAATTAGCCATAAATATATTAGTTATATATGGTAATAATAGCCATATAAAATTTAATATTGATAATTAAATATATTGATGTATTTATGTATTGATAATTAAGTATAGTACATAAATTTGTATAAAATTAAATTTGATTATTACTTTAATAATAACTTTTATTATATCTTATGAAATAAATTATATCAATATAAATCATAAGTATATTTACATTATATAATATTTATATGTTGTATTTATAACTTATTAATCATTTAAAATTTATTAATATATAACTTAATGTATTTAATATAACATATTTGTATCATATATAATTCAAAATGAATATATATTAAAATGTACATCAGATATGCTTTTTTAAATATTTATTATATTGACACGGCCCGCCTTTTGGATCGTGTTGGCACTAGGGGATGGGTAGGCTTAATGCCACCAAAACCTGTAGTAAGCCTAACTTTTCTATATTCTACTGAAGTTTCGACATGACCTATTCATTTGTCTAATTAATCATCCATATACCTACTTAACAGTTTTGAATGAAGTAAGGATCTCAATCTGTAATTCTAACGTACATTATCCACTTATAATCTGCCAATCTATGATCATTCATAACATCAACTGACATCATTCTTAATAACATAGCATATTCATACATGTATCATGTACATATGATTATGAAAAACCATGGAGCAGCTATAAGCATCTGCAATTAACAGCATGTCAAAAAATTACTTGTCTGATTATCCAAGCTAGTCTCAAAAGGCTTGGATTTCTCTCTAGTACGATCTGTTAATCCCCTAAAATGATAATAGCAAGAGGTAAGTCTACAACACAACTCAGTGAGATATAAACATGCCACCATGCTTGTGAGGCTAGGAAACACAAGGCTAGCTTCACAAGGATGGTCTGTGGCATTCCAAACAACAATACATGGTATAAATAAATAAACAAGTAGGAATCTCAAATGCGGCAGTCACATGAATATCAATTATAAGTCTTAATATGGATTGTTCTGTTATAAAATGAATCTGGTTTCTGAATTCTTTTATGAGTTCTAGGTTATTTTCTGCGTTTTAGGTTCTTTTTCTGAGTTCTGGATTCTTTCTTTGATAGAGTTCCAGCATTTCTAGTTCTTAGTTTTCTCTTTTCTGAGTTCTGATTTTCTGAATTTCTTAGGAAGAGATAGAGGCATGTTAGTACGACATATCTCCCCTTTTCTAATTCTAGACAAGGTTGGCCGAACCTTGCCCCTAGACGCTTGCCCTCTTCAGGTAGCACCCGGTTCTGACCCATCATCGGCGGGTTACCTATGTGCATATAGTCTGATAATATACCCCATCAGTTGGGTACTCATCAATCATAGCTAAAAAAACATGATTCATCAAGGAATTGCAGTCAATAGGTTCAACATAACAAGGAAGCCAAAAGATACAAAGAATATGAATATCATCTGGCCAAACTAGCATACAACATGCTAGGCTCAATCACAGGGAGTCATATATCAAATAAGTCATATAGATTCGGGAACAATTTAACAAGCCGTAAGATAAAAAGGAATACTACACAAGTATAGTAGCATGATTTTGTGCTCACCTGGACTATCTCAAGGGTTCTTATCTCTTTTCTAATCTTGTTGAACTTGAGAGGTAGTAGGTATGACTTCTAGTTCTATTCCTCGTCTGCTTTCACAAGCTATTGGGTAGTATACATAGAAAGTACATATGCCCACATTAGTCATTTTTTTTCATAAATCTCATTTATTAACAAATAACATTATAAGTTATGTATTCTTCTATAATGGTCAAAATGGTTTCAAGCCAAAATTTCCTTTCAAATTAGGAGTATTGGACTTCATTATGTTCAAATTTAGCTCACAAATTCCAATACTTGATTCTTTATGTCTTGATTAGCTAAATCATATTGAACCTATTCAATTTAATTGATTCATCTGAACAGATCTCATTCGCAAAGGTATATCTTTTTCTACATAGGTCCAATGTTTCTCAAAATTTCCATACGTCTAGTTAACACAAAATTCACATCTTTCCTTTTATGACCATTTTCTAATTCAGTCAGTAAGGCTTCCAAATATCCCATTTACAGTCAGCCTTAATATTCTATAATGAGTTGGACCCTTCCTATCTCAAATCATTATAACTTATTCATTTCTCATCCAATTGAGGTAATTCAAATCTCAGTTTTCAATAGACTCATATGGCTATCACATATCCAAAGATGGCTTAAAAATGATAAAATTTGTATTGATCGTGATTTTTATAATGCTGTCCTATTTTTGTTCTCTTCTGTGTCATTAAGGTCAGTAACACCCTTCACTTATTTAGCCATCTCTCATAGGATACTCATCCAATTAAAATTCACTTTATAAAGCACTTGGATGACACATTTTAGAGCATTTCATAATAATAACTCATCATCCAATTCTGACTCTAAAGTCCTCAAACAATTAACTTTCATTTCGTATTTCAATCCCGTTGGTATTCTGAACCAGTTTTCAATTCGAGACTTATCTCATTTGTTTGGCTCACCCTAAATTCGTAAAAAATTCATGGATACAGTAGAAACCTATATCTACAACTTTCAAATTTTGAGTTTCTCCAAATTTACACATGAAACAGCTCAAAAAAATGTATAAGGAGGACCTACGAATCTCCCTCCCTTGGCAGCTTTAAACTCCAAATTAGGTTTTGGTTTAGCCCCAAATCACCGTAAAAATGAAAATTTCCTCATGTGAATATGTCATTAGACATCAAAAAATAAGAATCCATCATCAGAATCATGAAACCCATAAATTTCACCAAGTGGTTTTCATAGTTATGGCAAAAGAAAATGAGAAACCAAATTCTAATCGGTAGAATCAAGGGTGGGGATCGAGGCTTACCATTTTGTATCAATTAATTGGCTTGATTCTCTCATTCACTTTCTTGTCACAAAACTTGAAAATTTTGAGAGGACCTTCCATGGCGAATCTCGTAAGTGAGGGAGAAGGAGGAAGACAAGTTTTTTCTGTCTTATTTGTAGTTAGCTTCTTTCATAAGCCATTTTGTTCATTATTTACAAAAATGCCCCTCTTGTACTGGTTCTTTAAAAATCAGCTCGTACAATTTCCTATGACAACCGAAAAGGTGTGAAACATCATTAATTTGATTTGGTTTTAATGATATTAGTCCTAAATACCCTTTTTTTTGGGTGTACCGAGTAAATCAGATACTAGTGTTACATTCTCCACCTTATTAAAATTCGTCCACGAATTTTAGAAATTTACCTTTTTGGGGAAACAATTATGGATATCTGGTTCTCATTGATTCTTCTGTTTCCCATGTACATTCCCCAACTCTTTAATGACGCCATTGGACTTTAATCATTGGAATCTCTTTATTCTGTAATTTTCTAATCTGTCTGTCCATGATGGTAACTAGAGTTTCTTCATAAGAAAGATTGTCTGCTATTTCCACTTCTTGGGCTTGTAATATATGAGAAGGATCTGGAATGTACTTTCTTAACATTGATATATGGAAAACTAGATGTACGTAGCTAAGATGAGGAGGCAAAACCAACGAATATGACACATTTCCAACCCTTTCAAGGATCTCGAATGGTCTAATATATCTAGGATTCAGCTTCCCTCTCTTTCCAAATATGACTACACCTTTCATAGGAGAGACTTTTAAGAAAATTTTATCACCTAGTTCATACTGTACATCCTTCCCCTTGGAATCTGTATAACTCTTTTGCCTATTGAAGGCCATTTTTAATCTTTCCTGTATCAGAGGAACTTTTGCAGATGTTTCTTGAATTAGTTTTGGTCCCTCTAACTATTTCTCTCCTACTTCTGTCCAACTTATTGGAGATCTGCACTTTCTGCCATACAATGCCGCATAAGGTGCCATCCCAATGGTGGAATGGTAGCTGTTGTTGTAAGCAAATTCTATTAGAGGCAAATGACATTCCCAATCTCCACCAAAGTCTAAGACACACATTCTTAACATGTCTTTGAGTGTCTGGATGGTTCTCTCTGATTGCCCATCAGTCTGTGGGTGGAATGCTGTACTAAAATTCAACTATGTACCCACGGCTTCTTTTAGTTTCTGCTAGAATCTAGAAGTGAACTGTGTTCCTCTATCAGATATAATAGACACTAGCACTCCATGATACTTCACAATTATGTCAACATATAATTGGGCTAACTGAGCTGTATTATAAGTGGTTTTAACTACTATAAAGTGGACTGACATGGTGAGTCTATTGATTATAACCCAAATGGAATCATGCCCCTTAGGTGTTTTTGGCAATCCAATCACAAAATCCATGGTAATCTGCTCCCATTTCCACTCAGGTAGCGGTAGCTCCTATAGTAGTCCAGTGGGCTTCTGATGTTCAAATTTGATCTGTTGACAAGTTAAACAGGTTGATACAAACTGGGCTACATCTTTCTTCATACCTGGCCACCAATAGATACCTTTAACATTATGGTACATCTTAGTGGTTCCAGGGTGAACACTATAGGGTGTATAATGTGCCTCATGCATAATTCTTTGTCTTAGTCCATTTATGTCAGGTACACATAACCTGTTACCACATTTCAATACTCCATCCACTATACTGAACTCTGTC
Organism: Erythroxylum suave; assembly: GCA_027563595.1. NCBI lineage: Eukaryota > Viridiplantae > Streptophyta > Magnoliopsida > Malpighiales > Erythroxylaceae > Erythroxylum > Erythroxylum suave. The sequence continues at coordinate 39,342 of JAOSBN010025158.1, read as the reverse complement.
ATCTTACCATCCTGTACAACTATTCTCAATTTGGCTAACTCAGGATCATTGTCTTAGGCAGTTTTAATCTCATCAATTAAATTGGGTTTCACTTAGAAATGAGCAAGTAACACCTGAGAATCAGATACTTCTAGGTGCAATCTCATATTAAATATCCCATTTAAGTCTTTAACTAACTCTTTCTTTAGAATGGGGATATGATACAAACTCCCCATCTATTTTCTGCTCAGGGCATCAGCCACTACATTAGCTTTACCCAGGTGATACAAGATCTGGCAGTCATAATCTTTTACTAACTCAATCCATCATCTCTGTCTCAGATTCAACTATTTCTGTTGTTGAATGTACTGAAGAATCTTATGATTTGTATATATTTCACTTATTTCACCATATAAATAGTGTCTCCAAATTTTTAAACCAAATACCATGGTTGCCATTTCTAGATCATGGGTAGGATAGTTTACTTCATGCTTCCTTAATTTTCTAGAAGCATAGGCAATTGCCCTCCCATTCTGCATCAATACATAACCTAAACCAATTTTGGAGGCATCACAATACATCAAGTAATCACCTTGGCCTGAAGGCAATGCTAACACTAGAGCTGATGTGAGACATTCCTTAAGTTTTTGGAAACTTTGCTCATAGGAATCATCCCACTCAAATCTCACTTGTTTCTTTGTTAACCTCATTAGTGGAGCAGTTATCTTGGAAAAATCTTTTACAAATCATTTGTAATAACTGGCCATACCTAAGAAACTTCATATTTCAGTAACATTAATGGGTCTAGGCCAATTAGATATTGCTTCCACCTTCTAAGATCTACTTGACTCCCTTCTTTACTAACTATATCACCCAGGAAACAAACTCTATCGAGCCAAAACTCACACTTTGCCGACTTAGCATGTAACTGATTATCTCTAAGGATTTATAACACGATTGCTAAGTGTTTTTCATGTTCTTCTTGGCTCCTGGAATATACCAATATGTCATCAATGAAAACCACAATGAATTTATCCAAATGTGGCCTGAAGATTCTATTCATCAAATCCATAAAGGCCGCTGGTGCATTTGTTAAACCAAAAGGAAGCACCAGGAACTCATAATGTCTGTATCTAGTTCTAAAGGCAATTTTCGGCACATCCTCTTTTCAGATCCTCAACTGATGATACCCATATTTGAGATCAATCTTAGAGAAATGACTTGCTCCTTGTAATTGGTCAAACAGATCATTAATCCTAGGAAGAGGGTATTTATTCTTAATAGTTACTTTATTCAACTGCCTATAATCCATGCATAACCGCAGGGATCTATCTTTCTTCTTAACAAATAACACTGGTGCACCCCACGGTGAACTGCTGGGTTTAATAAACCCCTTATCAAGCAAATCCTGCAACTGCACCTTTAACTCTCTTAGTTCTATAGGTGCCATTCTATATGGAGTAATTCAGATAGGGTTTGTACTAGGTAGGAGTTCTATATTAAACTCTATTTCTCTTTCTGGTGGTAATCCAGGTAAATCTTCTGGAAACACATCTGGAAAATCCCTTACTATAGGGACTTGTTGTAACTCACTAGTCTCACTTCTAGTATCCCTAACATGAGCTACATACCTCTGGCATCCCTTTCTTAGAAGTCTTTGGGCCTGCATAGCTGATATTCTGTTAATAGGAAATACAATTTGGTCACCCTGATATAACACGTCTTTTTCTAGATCAAACCTAAGTATAATTCTTTTAGCATAACAATCCATTGTAGCATGGTGATTTGATGACCAGTCCATACCCAAGATAATATCAAATTCTAATACTAACAACTCGATCAAATTTGCCATAAATTTTCTACCCTCTAATTCCACTGCACAAGAGGGGTAAACATATTTCGCTTCAATAGTTTCCCCTAAGGGTGTAACTATGATTAGAGGGTTTTTCATTAATTCTCTCTCTTTATTTAGCTTTTTGGCAAACCTCAGTGCTATAAATGAAAGAGTGGCACCCGAGTCAAATAACGCTTTAGCATTCTCATTCTGGATAAGGACTATACCGATATCATCATTATTTAATCATCATAATTAAGGAAAAATCATATCTTTTGTTATAACAGAGCATAGACATTTTATTCATAATGCACTTTAATTCAATATCAACAGGTTTGCATAGGATTACCTGTTACAGTTGTATTAGAGGCTTGTGTTTCTTAGGGATTTATAACAAACACTCTCCATTGACCTCTACTTGTTGGGGTTGGCATGGGTATCTGCCCTGTATTCTGGGTGGGAGCTTGGGCTTGAGGTCTACCTCTACCAGCTGGGTCTTTATTAACAGGTCTGTCTATCTGCATAGTAGTCTGTGAAACTGGGGGTGGAGCCACTTGGTTTTCTTGCGTTGTGCAATCTTTAATGAAATGCCCTTGTTGTCCACAACTATAACAACCTCTGAACCTAAGTCTACAAAGTCCTTGATGATTTTTCCATAGACCTTACAAGCAGTTCTAACCTGGGGCTATGTTGAAGGTTGCTGTGATCTTTTCTTAGCTAGGTTTTGTGTACCACTAGGTGTTGAAAATACTGATGCACCTAGGTTTCTACCTCTGCCTTGACCCCCTCTCTGTGGTTCTGGAGGAGCAGACTGTATTGTTTGTTCTATTTGTCTCATCTAAGAGCTATCTCTTTCTTTACGGCCTCTATTGCTCTGGCCTTTACCTTTTCTTCTCCATTCTCTTTCTGCTCTCCCCTATTTAAACTTTGCTTCTAATTGTTGAGTCATATCAATCAACCTTGACAAATTGGGGAAGTCAATAGCTGCAACAGCACCATACAAGGAAGGTATGAGTCCCAACTTGTATCTTTCCATTTTTGCAGCTTCAATAGGTACAATTGCTATAGCAATTTTGCATAAGCATAGAAATTCACTTGCATAATGATCCACGCTCACACCAAAGCTTTGTCTAAGCCTTTCAAATTGTAGGGCTCGATTTTGTCTTTCATATGGAGAAATAAACTCATCGATTAATGCTTGTTTAAAGAATTCCTAGATCGGAGGATTCCCACCATATAATTGATCCTCTATATTCCTCTAGAACCATTCCCAAGCATTCTTTGTCAATTTAACCCCCACTAATTCTATGATTCGTGCATCAAAGCAAGTCAATCTCTGGACCATTTTCTCAGTATGACTCATAAACTCTTGGCAATCCTCATGTCTCTCAGCACTAAACTCAGGGTTTGTAATTTCAAGAAATCATTGATACTTACCCCTTCATCATCTAAAGCTTGCCTAGGTAATCCTCTAGGCATTTGCACTGGTTGTGGTGGTGCAGGAGCAACTTCAGGTACACCTTGAGTTTTTTCTCTCTCTCTTTCTCTAAGTATTCTTACTTCTTCTCTCAATTCTAGAACCTCCTACCTTTCTCTTAATGCTCGGTTCTCTATTTCGAAGGCTTCTATTCTTTGTTGTAAGGTTCTAACATCTTCCCCTTAAGCAGCTGGGGGTTCAAGTTCAATTTCTATCTCTGATCTCCTCCTAACCCTGGGTGAAGAACTTTCTTCTTGTTGTTCTTGCTGTACAGATTTGACATCAGGTATAGCAATTGGAATTTCCCTCTTTCTAGGATGATTTCGTCCTCGTTGAGGAGGTAGTCTTCATCTAGGAGGCATCTCTATTATGGAGAAAGTTAAAATCATTTAGATATCAAAATAACATGCTATTGACATGACACAGATCCTATGCTCCATGGTGTCATGCTTATGCAAGAATATCATATGCACATATCATATCATATACATATTTATATATTATTCTCATTCACTATGCCTTTTCAACATTTTCTTCTTCTCTATTTTACTGGGTTGTTTAGGACTGAGAAGGCATTTTAAAATACCTTTGATGTGTTTGGGGTTCTTTGTATAGTTAGTAGCTTATCCATTTTACTCCTCATTCCCGTACACATCCTTATCTCTTTGTTTCTCATTTTTGGTAACTAGTATACTGTTCTTTAATGCTTTCTGTACATCATATAGATCACAAGATCCTGATTCTTAAGAAACCTTTGGCTCTGATACCATCTGACACGACCCGTCTTTTGGACCATGTTGGCACTAGGGGATGGGTAGGCTTAATGCCACCAAAACCCTTAGTAAGCCTAAATTTTCTATATTCTACTAAAATTTTGACATGACCCATTCGTTTGTCTGATTAATTATTCATATACCTACTTAACAGTTTTGAATGAAGTAAGGATCTCAATCTATAATTCTAATATACATTATCCACTTATAATCTGCCAATCTATGATCATTCATAACATCAACTGACATCATTCTCAATAACAGAGCATATTCATACATTATCATGTACATATGATTATGACAAACCATGGAGCAACTATAAGCATCTGCAATTAACATCATGTCAAAAAATTACTTGTCTGATTTTCCAAGCTAGTCTTAAAAGGCTTGGATTTCTCTCTTGTACGATTTGATAGTCCCCTGAAAAGATAATAGTAAGAGGTGAGTCTACAACATGACTTAGTGAGATATAAACATGCTACCATGCTTGTGAGGCTAGGAAACACAAGGCTAGCTTCACAAGGATGGTCTGTGGCATTGCAAACAACAATACATGGTATAAATAAATAAAAAAATAAGAATTTCAAATGCGGCAATCACATGAATGTCAATAATAAGTCGTAATATGGATTGTTCTATTATAAAATGAATTTGGATTCTGAATTCTTTTCTGAGTTCTGGGTTCTTTTCTGCGATCCAGGTTCCTTGTTTGAGGTATGGGTTCTTCTTTGATAGAGTTCCAGGATTTTTAATTCTTAGGAATTGCAATCAATAGGTTCAACACAACAAGGGAGCCAAAAGATACAAAGAACATGAATATCATCTAGCTAAACTAGCATACAACATGCTAGGCTCAATCATAGGTAGTCATATATCAAATAAGTCATATAGATTCGGGAACAATTCAACAAGCTGCAAGATGAAAAGGATTACTACACAAGTATAGTAGCATGATTATACTCACCTTGACTATCTCAGGGGTTCTTATCTCTTTTCTAATCTTCTTGAACTTGAGAGGTACTAGGACTTCTAGTTCTATTGCTCGTCTGTTTTCACAAGCTATTGGGTAGCATACATAAAAAGTACATATGCCCACATTAGTCATTTTTTTCATAAATCTCATTTCTTAACAAATAACATTATAAGTTATGTATTCTTCTATAATGGTGAAAATGGTTTCAAGCCAAATTTTCCTTTGAAATTAGGAGTCTTGGACTTCATTATGTCCAAATGTAGCTCACAAATTCCAATACTTGATTCTTTATGTCTTTAAAAATCAGCTCGTACAATTTCCTATGACGACCGAAAAAGTGTGAAACATCATTAATTTGATCTGGTTTTAATGGCATTAGTCCCAAATACCTTTTTTTTCGATGTACCGAGTAAATCAGATACCCGGTGTTACATATATATGTTATATTATTATTTATAAGCCATATATTATAACATAATATATTATATTAATTATTGATAATGATAATTAGTAGTTATATATTAATACATATAAATAATATAACTATACAATATTACACAAAAACCTAATTATTATGATATAACATTTTATAATTGTTAATTAATATACTATAAACATATAAGACAATAAAATTGTACATAGTCTAATTTTTCATAATAAAGTATAACATATTATTAATATATCTGTTTAATATAATATAAATTACCTATAGTATAATTATATATATACTAAATACTTACACATGTAATATAAGTATAATATTAAAATATACCATATTAATGCATATTATATTAAGTGTATATAATGATACTTATTTATATCATATTTATATTTATATAAAGTAACTTACTATTTTAATGTTAATAAAAGTTACTATTGATGTATTTATATATTAATTAGTATAATGGTAATCATTATATGCATTAAATCAACTAAAAATTATAGTAATTTAATTTGTTTATGAAGTGATTAAGGTGTAATATCCATTAGACAATTATAATTATTAATATAATTTTGCTTAAGTTATTAATAATGATTATATAATTTTGACAATCCCTTTGATATTTAATAGGTGATATACATAATTGGGAAGAGGTTTGTTTCACATGTATTGATAAGTAAATTCTAATACTCTCTATTTACATTCAAACACTAATATAGGTTTGGATTATTAAATTGAGAGTATTTTGTAATGTGTATAAAAAAACATGGTACTTGTTATATACAAGCCTTGTTAAGTATTAAATTTAATAAATGATTATAACATTATGTATATTAAATAATATAATTTATTAATAGATTATTGGTGTAATTAAAAGACTAATCATAGTAATATTATTATATGCCAACAGGTTTAAGTATAAACACTTAAATGGAAAGTTATCATTTATCGTTATATGTAATATTATATAGCTTACATATAAAGTAATAATAATATTATTAGTAAATATATAAATAATATACTAATTTACTATATTATTTACAATATATATTAGAATTAATAGTTAAGTCCACATATTAATATAAATATATTTAATTATTTATATTAAAATGATATTAATATATTATTAATAGTTATGTAATTAATCTTGTAAACCTTAATATATAAGCACATATAAGTTATAATAATATATTTACATTAACTAAAATTGTTACTAAATTATATTAACAACTTACTATATATGTAATTACAACTAATTTATAATTAACATAATATAATATTGTTGTCTATACCATTATATTGTACTATACATAATATTTACTAGGGATATTAATATGATTATTTACATATAAACTATCATAATAACTTTATAATACGTATATATAAATTTATTAGAGGTGTAATTTGCCTAAATCTTAATTTTAATACATATATTATTTTAGTAGTTAATACTTATATAATGTAAATTATATGATTACTAATATTTAAATATTAAATTATAATAGTTATATACTATTAAATTATATTATATATACATGAGTTAATATGCCAATTATAATAATGTAATACAAAAAATATAATAAAGCATTTATAATAATAATTTATAATTGTCATAAAATTCACTATAATATATTTTTAATAATAATTTCATTTATACATATAAATACATATATCCTATAAAGATGTATTTTTATTAGTATAAGTAAACAAATAATAAATTATTTATAGTTGTTTATTCATATTAATATATAATAATTAATCTGATGGTTGTGAATGTGAGTATATATAATTACCATAATGTAATAAAATGTGAGTACTTCTATATATTAAAGTATATACTAGAAGTAATAATAGTTTATAACATTACTATATAATTACCCATTTATATTAATGAAATATTACAATCATAATATTATGTAATTATTTTAAATCATATGTTATAGACAACTAAGTACTATTTATAAGTTAAATTTTTTGAAATAAAATAATGTGTGATTGTTACATATTTTTATATCAATTGTAACAATTTTAAACATACATAGTTATTGATATAGTATAATTGGTATCTATATAATATACTAATCATTTTGATGACATTTTATTAACTCATTCATAATATGTATTAATTTTGTTTATACATACTAGTTAAATTGTACACCCATTTACTACAATGTAGTTAACAAAATAATAATATTAGCTTGTTATTTAATTTTTATATCACCTTAGAGCTACATAAACTGATAAAGATATCTTCTGGGGATATATTATAGAACATTAATTAATAAGCTCATTTATTAATAAAATTATTATAAATATTAGTATTATATTTATATTAATTGGTATGGTTAAATTATGTATAACTAATACTAAAATAACTACGTATATATTTTTATAAACATATTATACCATGTTAATATTAATATAATATTACACATAATTTTTACTACAATGTAATTTACTTGTTACCAATAGTTGAAAACTAATCTTTTATGTATAGTTATAATAATATATAATGAACGTATAGAAGTACATATATAATTTAAGCATATATATACAATTCCTAATTAACTTAAACATGCAAATTTTAGTATTATTTATACTTAGTTTTATAATGGTAAATATAATGTGTATATATACATAATTTAAATGGAATATAATAACTATTAATAATTAGCCATAAATATATTAGTTATATATGGTAATAATAGCCATATAAATTTTAATATTGATAATTAAATATATTGATGTGTTATAGTACATAAATATTGTATAAAATTAAATATGATTATTACCTTAGTAATAAATTTTATGAAATAAATTATATCAATATAAATCATAAGTACATTTACATTATATAATATTTATATGTCGTATTTATAACTTATTAATCATTTAAATTTTATTTATATATAACTTAATGTACATTTTAATATATATTCATTTTGAATTATATATATATATATATTATTTATAAGCCATACATTATAATACAATATATTATGTTAATTATTGATAATGATAATTAATAGTTATATATTAATACATATAAATAATATAACTATATAATATTACGCATAAACATAATTATTATGATATAACATTTTATAATTGTTAATTAATATACTATAATCATATAAGACTATAAAATTGTATATAGTCTAATTTTACATAATAAAGTAACATATTATTAATATATTTGTTTAATATAATATAAATTACCTATAGTATAATTATGTGTGTACTAAATACTTACACATGTAATATAAATATAATATTAAAATATACGATATTAATGTATATTATATTAAGCGTATATAATAGTACTTATTTATATCATATTAATATTTATATAAAGTAACTTACTATTTTAACGTTAATAAAAGTTACTGATGTATTTATATAATAATTAGTGTAATAGTAATTATTATATGCATTAAATCAACTAAACATTGTAGTAATTTAATATGTTTATGAAATTATTAAGGTTTAACATCCATTAGACAATTATAATTATTAATATAATTTTGCTTAAGTTATTAATAATGATTATATAATTTTGACATTTCCCTTGATATTTAATAGGTGATATACATCGTTGGGAAGAGGTTTGTTTCACATGCATTAATAAGTAAACTCTAATACTCTCTATTTACATTCAAACACTAATATAGGTTTGGATTATTAAATTGAGAGGATTTTGTAATGTGTATAAAATAACTTGGTACTTATTATGTACAAGCTTTGTTAAATATTAAATTTAATAAATAATTATAACATTATGCATATTAAACAACGTAATTTATCAATAGATTACTGGTGTAATTAAAAGACTAATCATAGTAATATTATTATATGCCAACAAGCTTAAGTATTAGCACTTAAATGGAAAGTTATCATTTATTGTTATATGTAATATTATATAGCTTACATATAAAGTAATAATAGTATTATTACTAGATATATAAATAATATATTAATTTACTATACTATTAATATATTTGTTTAATAATTAAATCCCCTAAATTAATTATATTAATAATCATTAATAATGTTGACATAAAATTGTTTCATTTAAAACTATTTTTATAATTATATGTTTTCATATGATGTTATATCTATAACGCCAGATTCTTTAAGCTTTTTGTATTGTGCTATATTTAGAGATACTACTGTATATTAATGTATACATGGTTGTAATGAGTTCAAAGATGTATTTGAATCCTTTTGGTTCGTATGCTAGTGATATAAAATGTTATATGCCCTTATATGAGCTTAAAGTTCATCGATATGCAAAATCTTAGAGATTTCCGACATATAAGCTTTTAGGTGTGAAAAAAAATAGTCCATTGGATGGATATGACCATGGTAGTCAAATTAAATGTGTTCTAATTCCTTAGAGGTGATTAGACATGATTTATAGACTTATCGGACACTTAGAAAGCTTAATTGAAAAAGTTGATGCATATAAGGGACTTAAATGTAATTTTCAATTCTTGGAGGACCAATATGTAATTTTATAAAGTTAAGGGGCTTAATTATAATTTTCAAAGTCCAAGGACCAAAATGAAAATAAAATTTTTTACCATTCTCAAATTTTGGACTTAATTGTAAATTTAGGAAAGTTTGGAGGGTATAATGGTAATTTTACATAAGCTCAGGGAAAAAGGGTAAATTCACTATATTTGGTCAAAGAAGAGTCAAATTCTGGACTCTTCTCCTCCTTATGGATGTGCACCCTGAAACCCCCCCAATTAAACATTAAAAACACTTAGTTTGAATTAAAAAGAAAGGGGGAGAAAGAAGTAGAGAGAAGGAAGAGAGGAAACATTATGTCATCACCAAATTCCACCATCCTTTTGATGAAAACCGAAAATGCCCCCACCCGTTTTGGTGAAAGTTGTAAATTTTTGGATATCTTTTGAAATTGATGATTTAAATGAATCCTATGTTGTTAATTGTGCATGTATAATGTGAATTGATGAAGAAGAATGAAGAAGATGTATGTTGGTTAAGGTTGGGCTGAAATGATGAAGAAGAGGTAGATTAATGTAATGAGTTGTGCAATTGATAAATGTAGCTTAAATGAGGGGAATTAGTCTGAATGGAGTGGTGAAATGTGTCATTGAGTGGAAGTGCTACTATATGACATAGTAGGGGCATGAATTATTATGATAAAGTCTTGAAAATATGACTTGAAAGTTATGCACATTAGGTGTTTAATAAAATGCCTAAGTGAACTTGGCTTAGGATTTAAGGATTTTGATGGTGTGCATTGGAAAGAGGCTTTTATGTTTACTTAAGAGTAAGCTTGAATTGTTGCTTAGATTAATGAGTAATGGCCTAATGTGCATGGATAAAGATGTGCATAAGTATGTTTCGAAATGAGCAAGTATTGGGTTAAAGGCATTAAATGCCTTAGAAAATGCAAAAGAGAAGCTAATGTGAATGGTAAGGAAGTAACCATATGAGAAGCTTCATGGTCGAATATTATAGATTAAGGAAATGATATTGTGTTTTATACACTTATATGATGACGTGTAACTAAAAAAAAAATGTTTAGGTAGTAATTTCATTGTATGCCTTTCTATGTGTAAAGGCTCGGGAGCTATGAATCAACGAGCATGTATTAAGAATTGTTGAAGTCAAAGGAGTGTAAGCCTTCTTTTGAGGTGAGTTGGGGAAACCATATTTCTCATATGGGATTAGATCATCCTAAGACATGTATGATGACTTGTATGTGAATTTTAAACCTAGGTAATGCTTAGTAGAATTGAATCTTAAATAGATACTAATACATTTATATATTTATAAAATGACATTGTTTTGAACAACTATGCAATTGAAGCACAAAAATTGGCTTTTATTTCATGAGATAATGTTTTGGGAACTTTCATATGCATAATTGAATCAAGTATACTGCATGTTTATGTCTCTTTTAGCTTAAAGCCATGACAGGGTTTCATTTTATTGGTTGGACCGATAAATAAAGGCATGGTGCTTTACTTGATTTTAGTATTCAATATGTTTGTATGATTTTTGTGATTGGTGAGGAAACGATTGGCCAATCGTGTGTTGGACATGACTAATTTAATGACCCCCGTACCCTTGACGTTGGTACATAAAAGTCGAGTCCCAATATCGATACCTTTCTACGGAACTTGCGGGTGATTCCACACCTAAGGCATGGACACTGACGAGTTAATCACCTAGGGTCATGACGCTCTTATCGACTATAGTCCAGACTCACCAAGGATGAAGTCGAGTCAACACCAAGGATTGGTGGGTGTGCACGCTAGTTTGGCTAACTAGTGGTGTCACACATGATTGTTTTGGCTTACCTTAATAATTGTTTTTCTGATGAGATTTGATTTATACATGTGATGTTTTTATTCTTTTGTGTATCGAAATTGGAACCTATATTTACTGGATGAGTGAATTAATAGGCCAGGCCTATATGGTTTCTAACCAGTATACATTGACTTATAGGCTAGGCCTATGTGATGTATGTTCACCATATGGGTTGTCTATACCGTCTTAGTGTGTATCGAGTTCTTTTTGAGACATATGTTTTTCCTGCTCACAGAGTACATATTGTACTCACCCCCCTCCACTTTCCAACCATGTAGGTTAATTTAATGAACTTAAAGTTTTGAGTAGATCATGCGGTCTTTTGATAGTTTTGGGACATTACTGCACGTGGATAGTTTTTGTTTTGTACTTTAGTTGCATAGTTGGCTCATGAACTGCTTTACTGTTTTATTAGATTGGTTATATAGATATGTTTTATGATTTTATAAATTTAACTCTTGACTATTTTATCATTGTAAAAGACCTTATGCATGAACTTTGATACTATTGTTGAATTTGCTTTGAGTAGACTTTAAAGTCCTGAAGTTGTGGTAAAATTTTTGGTGTGAATATAGAAGTGTCTTTAAAATTGTTTGTAGGTTTGGGATTTTTAAATATAGCTGTTGTGCTACCCAAATTTTTCAACAAAAAAAAAACAGTTAGCCTTGCATAGTCAGATTAAGGATACTGTGTGTTTCCTTAGCTGGATATGCGACGGTTGTCATGGGCTTGATGTGGTATCGGGTTGTGACAATATCCATAAATTATATTATTTATATAAGTTAGATTAAATACTATAATTATAAATGATTATATACTGGATAAGTTATAAGGTTTAGTATAATTCCTAATACTTATATGGCATATTTTTATATGTATAATAAAATTTAAAATTACATTGTATACATATATTAAACCTATTGTAATTATTTGTACTTATAGGTTATATAGATTATAAAAATGATTTTATTTCATGTATCTAATTAGATACCTATACAAAAATATGTTATATATATTGTCATATATCTTAAATATGCTTTTTATAACTATTATTAATAATTACTTTTGGTATATTATAATAATTAACTCACAGTAGTTATTTAACAAAACTATTAATTAACACTATGTATATATTAAACTCTTGAGAATACTCAAATGTGACTAAAAAATGTTATAAATATATTAAATTAAATTTATTTATGGTAATTAATTTACTAATTTAATATATAATTAGTGTATACTAAACTAAATTGATTATATATAATAATAATATAATTATTATGATACTAATATATGAATTAATATAATTATTATGATAACTATTAATTTAGTATTTATAGTATTACATGTTAGAGTATTATAAAATTATTATATAATTCAGTATTAACTCATTCATACCATAATTAGTTAATACATTGATTAAATATAATTATATAACATGAATATAATAACAATATTATACATAATTAAACTATATACAAATATAATTGATAGTTAATCATAATAATTATAATATCTAAACCCTTTCTAAGATGTGTATCATTGTAATTAATATAATATATCATATAATATGTATTAACAATGATTGAATAATATTACTATAATTATATTACAACCTGTTTATAATATATACGACATAATTTATAACAAACTCTTAATACAGTAATAAAAGATTATATGTCTAGTCTTGCTCTGGACTGAAAAGAACTACCATATCAGTGATAAATTTGAGTCCAACTCTATCTCAAAAGACACCTTGTAAGGAGAGGTTTGTCATACATTTATAAACTATTTTAACATTATTTACTTGATCAATGTCATATTCTTGACACACCCTTCTCAACCTAGAGTAAGACTGGATATCTATATACTAAATAAAGCAATTATGTAGCATACAATTTGTATTGTAGTAGTTCAATAAATACACTTTAATAAGACATAATTATATCTTAGTAATAATGGGTAATAAAATATGTAAGCATATAAATATATTATAACTTATATTGTAAAAATTTCTATTCCTGGTACTATATTTGCTATACGATATTATTTTGATATACATGTCCAAATAAAAATTTATATATAGCCATAGTAGTTATATATTATACTTACATATAATATTTTATTGTCTGTATATGGTATAAACTATCTAATTTAAGTATACCTATAAATTTATCAACTATACCTGTATTAAATTATATATACAAAATTATTATATAATGTACAATAATTAAACTATATTATTATATATTTTCTATTCTTTGACTTGATAAAAAATATTATATGTAAATTATTAATATGAGAATTATTTATTATAATATCCAAAAAATATGTATGCCTATCATAATGGTATCTATTACATATATACTCAATATGATATGCTAGACAAATTTGAATACTTTTTAGCATAATTATCAATATATTTAGCATACATAATAATAATATGTGTTGTATAACATATAAAATTTAATTATATTATAGTGGTCATTGGGTTATAAATATTGGATAACTTTTGTAGGGGTTATAGTGTTATTATAAATTATATGTATTATTATATATAATTTAAGATCTAATAAATTTATGTTATTAGAATATATATTTGTGTTAACTGGACTATAACTCCTATATTTATAATATAAATAAATTTAAGACTACATATGAATGTATATCAGTTTAATAGTAAATTATTTTATAATTGTTAATATGTATAATAATATTATACTTATCTAATATATAGTCTAAATTTTGTCAATAAATATACATATAATTTGTTATATATGTATTTAGTTAATTACTATTTGGTTATATTAAGTGATATTAATATGATATAATATATTTATCATATATAATTTACATATATTATAAATATAATACATTTGTATATATTATATTGTTATTACATAATTTATACAATACATTTAGTTTATTAATTTTTATATTAATAGATTGGCATATACGTTTAGAGTAAGAATTATTAGAAAATTTATCTATATTAAATAAATTATATGATATAACGTATTATAGTAATTTAATATATATATATATATAAAGATAAAATAAGTTTGGATTATATATGTTTATAAATATATATAAGCTGTTAATAAATATAGTTATTTGTAATTTGGATTTATAATTGAGTACTATATATATTAATTTTAATGTATTATAAATTTAAAGTATAAATATAACATAATAAAAAATTATGTTAATATTTATTGATAGTGATTTTTTTTGGTGATTGATAGTAATACACACAAAAAAAAACTATATCATGGATAGTATAACTTTAATATATATTATATACAACTAAACCCTATTAATATATAGTCTATAATCTCTGGAGGGTTAAGTGGTCTTATAATAATTTGTATATTACATATACTTAATTATATATAAATTATACTTAATTATACACATTTGTTATAATTTAGTGTAAATGTACCCATATATTAACTATATTAGTTAAAATACATATCAATTTAATATATAATTAGTTGTATATAATATATAGATATACAATAAATAATAAGTTATGTATAAATATACTTAATAATTATACACACAATTATATTAATTTTTCACCAATATATATTATATAAACAATTACGTATATAATTATATATATTATATATTAAATTTGTCTTTATGTATATTTAGATATCTTAATAATTTATAGATATCTTAACAATAATATTAAGATTATGCTATAATTAAATTATATATATATATACATAAATATGATGGGTAATACATTAAGTTATGGCTAATTTTGTTTAATATTATCATTTTAGATAGTATAATAACTTATTTATATAATATAGACAATTTTAATTAATATATCTCTATTAATTAGATTTGTAGAGATATTAATATCTATCTCTAGATTGTACTATTATACACGTATGTGGTATAACTATATACATATGGTATAATCTAATTAATATGTGTTTATTATATTAACATTACAAAATATATTTAGTTATTTAATTTATACAGACTATATATATGGTTAATACATGTTATCTTTATAAGTTATATAGAGGTGAACTAAATCGGTTATAAATTAAATATGATAACCAATTTAGTTTATTGTAATTTATTTATAATATAAAAAAATATAATTTATTATAACCAATTAATAATATATAAAATTAATGTTTATAATTGTCACTATCATATATTTTAACAATTATAAACATGACATATAATACCATTATGATTATAATTGTCAAAATATAACAATTATAGCTTCTTGCATTACAAAATAAATATATTCCAAATCAATTTATATACATTTGCTCGACTAAAACGAAAATGTTAATTGTCTATCATAATAGTACATGAAATATAAACATTAAAATATACTATATACTAATGGCCACTATAATATTATATAAATACTAACTTAAGTAATGTTTATTAGTATAAATATTACTATATTATAGTACCCATTGGTATATGGTATATAATAAATTAAATATAATAGACTATGTTAAATGTGTAAGTGATTATGTTAGTAAATGTTGTAATTAAGTATTATATAAATATAATTAACTGTTTAATATAGAATTAAGTGCATATGGTTAATACGTGTTATCCATATATGTTAACAATGTTATTATTACATATTATAATGTACTACGTTATATATTAAACTCTTAACTAATAAATGATACCATTAACTACATATCTTAGTTTTTATTAGCTTATAATTATAATTATAATTATTTAATTTATATCATGCAATATGTAAAAAGTATATATATTATGTATAATGTTATTACATAGTGATCCTTTCTGACAATTAAATCTTAATATTAATTACTATTTTAACAAATTTAGAAGTATAAACAAAACAATGGGTCTTATAATTATATGTTAAGGATATGATATCAATTATTTATTATTATATGATATATGATAGAAAGGACAATTATATAATCCTATTATATTATTTAGAATAGGAATTATGTTAGGGTATAATATATCATATAATTATATATATGTGTTGTATATAACACTAATATCATAAATATTATATATATTATATTTACTATAATTATACCATATGTATGTAGTTATACCATATATATGTATTAATACATCTGGAGATACATATTAATATCTCTATAAATTTAATTAATAGAGATATATTAATTAAAATTATATATATTTAGGAACCCGTACACAACATCACCGGATAAACTTCTAACTTAGTACTCCATCCCACATTTATGAGGATTAATTATAGAACATATAGTATATATACTGTTGTATAATTAAGTAATTATTATACATAATTGTTATAATTAATAACAATATATCATTACTACACTTATATGTATTTTTATATATATTATAGATATACAGTAAGTAATGATACAAGATTGTTTAGTTATAACATTTGTTAATATGTTATTATATTATTAATAGCAATTGTATAGTAATGATAAAGACAATATATACACAGTAATTTATATATAATATATAAATTATCAAGCTATACTATTATATATGTTATTACCAATATAACTTATATTTATTACGTTGGAATACGTGGGTAATTATTATTTTAATATTGTATATTATATAAATTACATAGATACCCTAATATTATTGTAACATTTTTATTATATTATATAAGTATTATATAACAATGACTTATGTTAAGTAATTAGTATATATAATAGTAAATATATATATATAGTATATTTTAATGTGTAGTTATATAATCATTACATTTAATATGTAATGCAGTTAGATTATATATTAATTTATAATTTAGTATATAAGGCAAATGTACCTACTATATTAATTATACTATACATTTTTGTTTATGATATTAATAAAATAAGTTATAATTATACTATATAGTATTAATGATTTATTTTAATAATAGTTAATAATATTATGTGACTAAAATTTGTGATAACTCCTATAACATTAAATTTATATTTGAGTATTTGCAATGTTTCAAATACTAGTGGTAATTATAACTTTTATTATGAACTTAATGCTATATACAATAAACTATATAACTGTAACAATACATTTAGATAATAATATTATACTTATAATTATAACCTATAATTATAATAAATAATTATAGTTTATTAAAATACGAACTATAAGACAAATAATATATATTAATATACTATTTTATATGTATTCATAATATATAATATAAATAAGTACCATTAATTATAATAGCTTATATAGTCATTGTAACACAATTAGAACATATATTAATTTATAATTTAGTATATAAGGCAAATGTACCTACTATATTAATAATATTACACATTTTTGTTTATGATATTAATATAATAAGTTATAGTTATACTATATAATATTAATGAGTTATTTTATTAATAGTTAATAATATTATGTGACTAAATTTGTGATAACTCCTATAATACAAAAATTTATATTTGAGTATTTGCAATGTTTCAAATCACTATCAAACATTAAAAAAAAATCACATTCTTGGTGGTGGGTATTATTATAAATAGTTAAATACATCTAAATTGTATATAATAATTTATTTAATGCAATAATAGATAATATCGTCCATAAACTTTTATGTTGTAACTGTTAAAATAATGTTATGATAACTATCATATTTTGAAAATTCAACATATTATATAGTTTATATCATATTAATTTGTAGACATACCCTACATTTCGCTATAATATTAAGGATTATTAAGTATTTATTGATATATAAAATTTTAAAGAAAATGTTATTAAGTTATAAACTATATATAACTTGTTATGATATTTATACATATAGTAAATATTTAGTTATATAAGTTAATAATACCTATAAACTATATGTAATATTTAATACAAGTATATATTAATACTCTAATTTATAACTATAGAGTGTTCATGTTACATATATAGTTGATATAAACTTATTATTAATTTATAAAATTTAAACTAAATGTATTATATGCATGAATTATGTAATAAAAATATATTATTAAATTTAAATAACTTAATTGTATTAATATATTTAATTATCATAACTAATCCATGTCTAATAACTTATACATAATATTAAGTAGTAAAAGTATAATATAATATAACTATAGAATTAAATATATAAAGTATGATATAAAAATATGTAAGGATACATTTGTATATTAATGTATAGTAAAAATTATAATAATTACATTTTATTATTAAATACAATATTACTATTATTTATTATAAATTTTATCATATTATAATTATATATACCATAATCATATTAATCATTGTTTTATTATAATGATTAATTATTAGTTTGATGTTATTATATACTTTTATAACATTATATAATTTTTAACATATCTCTAATATAATTATAATATATCATTAAATACATATAAAAATTATATGCATATAATATTAATGTCCATTATGAATAAAATAAATTACATATGTATTATAAATATACCACTATATCATTTAACTAAATTTACATATATTTATAATTTAAAAATATAATTATGCATATAAACATTAACTAAGTTATAACTGTATGATCATATTAACATATATGTAATATAATTATAATATATCATTAAATATGTATAATAATTAATTGGACAAAAATTATATATTTGTATTCATTATACAATTATATTAATTGAAAAATATCTAATGTACATTTTTAATATATTATTGCGTATTTTATCATATATAATAATTATCAATATGTTTAAATGTTATGAAATATTAATGTATAATAATTATTTTAAGGTAGCAGGATAATTATTGAATACCCAGTCTTATACGTAGTTATATATACAATAATTGTATAAATTGTCTTCAAATATAATTAAATATATCAATATTAATTTATTAAATTATATCATATTTACATATTGTATAAATTATCATATACTCAATTATGGGTTTATATATTAATATCATTTTAATATAAATAATGCATTAGTTATAGCTATTATAAAATTATAGTATCGTGACATATTAATTAATCTTATAAAGTAAATAATGCATTAGTTATAGCTATTATAAAATTATAGTATCGTGACATATTAATTAATCTTATAAAGTATATTTATGAGTAAAATGATAATTTAAAATATGTACGATCATATTTATAATGTTGTAACATCAATAATTTAAAACAACCATATAGTATCTAATTAATGTTTATTATTGTTTTTTATAATAATAAAATATTTGTTTGCCACTGGTTATGTTAAAAACTATATAATTAATATATAATATTATAGTTTAATATAAACAACTTCTATCTGACTAAATAAAGGGATTATATATAATTACTTAATATATATTATTTAATATAATTGTACAATTAACCACATATGGTAATAATTACTATACTAATATATTAATATTAGTATAGTAATTATTAACACATATAGTTAACTATAAAATTACAATTATATTAAATAATGTCTATTAAGTAATTATATATACCATAATCATATTAATCATTGTTTATATAATATGGGTAATTATATTATATATAGAGTTATATTACCATATATATAATAATTAATTTATGTTTTATTTTAGTTATCTATTAAATATTAAGCGAGTTCATAGTAGGAAAGTTATTATATATATTTACATTATATATATATAGGCTTTAAATGTATTATAATTAGTAAGGTCTGGGAGCTAATTGATTTTGAAGCAGAACTAGTTTTACGGTACATGATCAAATTACAAAACTAATATGACAAAAGGTATATAACATTTTAAGCCAATTATAAACAACGTTATATAGCTAACTTATTAAAGTGGTTAAATTTAAATATATAATTTAATGCATTATAGTTTATAACTATTGATATAATATGTTAATAATCAATATTATACTCATCACCAACTATAATTTATTAATAACACGGATGTAATATGGGTCTTTCTATTTCCCCATTTTATATGTAATAATATCTACTAATATGAATTTAATATCTCCTAAAATATTTATATTAACTTTTATCAATAGCGTATTTTAAATATATGACATAAAATTATTTTAAAAAATATATTTTATAATATTATTAAATTAAATACTTATTATAAATTTTGCTTATACCAATTTTAACACTAAGGTATAATAAGATTCATAATTATTAAGCATATAAATATCAATAGTTATAAACTATAATAATAACCATATACTAACTATTATTGCCCCATCATTTTTTGATGTTATGGTTCATTTGGCAATTCACTTACCTTATGAAGCACAACTAAACTCTAAATATATAAGATAAGTATCATATTAATATTACATTATCAATATTAGTGATCACAAATTATTCAAAGATAATATGGTTAGTATATATAACAATAGGCATTTTTCTTAATCATTATATATACCATATATATAGTATAATAGGATATTAATGAAAAGATATTGATAGTATATATAGTATAATCCAAATAATTTATATTAATTATAATTAGTATACATAATCATTAATTGGCTTATCATATTGAGTATATTATGTTATAATATATTATATACTTGTTTACCATTGTTTATTTTTACATATATGTATAATAGTTTATATTATCTGTAGCTATTTTTATATGATATAGTAAATTAATGATATAATGTCTAAAATATATTAAATACATAAATATTTATATATTATACTATATATTCTATCAATATCTTTTCATTGTGCATATTATACTATATATGGGGTATATATAACGATTAAAAACACCTATTATTATATATACTAACCATATTATTAGTTATAATATATATATGACATAATATTGATTATATACTATTACTTATTAAATTATATTCTATAAATTATATTAAATCGATATTAGAAACTATCATATGTAATATAAACATGTTTATATTACTATTATGATATAAAAATATGTAATGATCACGCAATATTTTATTATAAACATTTTAACATATAAATAATATTTAATTGTCTATAACATATGATTTAAAATAATTCCATAATATTATGATTCTAATATTTAATTAATATAAATGGGTAATTACATAGTAATGTTATAAACTATTATTAATTCTAGTATATACTTTAATATATAGGAGTACTCACATTTTGTTACATTATAGTAATTATATATACCCACATTCATATCCATCAGTTTAATTATTATATATTAATATGAATAAGCAACTATAAATAATTTATTATTTATTTAACTTATATTAATAGAAAATATATCGTTATAATGTATTAGTGTTTATATGTATAAATGTAACTATTATTAAAAAATATATTATGGTGAATTTTATGACAATTATAAATTATCATTATAAATGCATAATTATATTTTTATTAAATTATTATAATTGGTATATTAACTCTCATATGACACATTTATGAGTAAAATGATAATTTAAAATATGTACTATCATACTTATAACGTTGTAAGATAATTTTGAACAACCATATATTATCTAATTAATGTTTATTATTGGTTTTATAATAATAAAATACTTGTTTACCATTGGTTATGTTATAACTATATAATTATTATATAGTTATTTTAATATGTAGTAATAATAACTTAATCATAAATTCCTATTGATTATATTAAGTGTATAAAATCCATGATCAACTAAGTTAACAATTAGTGGGGATATATAGATGTAAAAATACACATATGCTTATTGTATCATAATATAATATATACTTACTATTAGCTTATTAATAATCGATACTATATGGTTGTTTTGAATTATTGATGTTACAACATTATAAATATGATAGTGCATATTTTAAATTATCATATTACTCATAAATATGTCATGTAAGAGTTAATATACCATTTTCAAATAACATTATATAATTTTTATGTACATTTAAAAATTAGACGTTACAACATAATTTATTAATATAATATTATAATTAATATTAACCATGTATTATAAATTAGAGTCATAGTAAATTAATAATGTTTACTATAAGAGGAATAAATATGTATATGGGATGAATATACATATTTATTACAACATAATTTAATTATTAATTTGTAACAAATTATATACTACTATAAACTATATATTACTAAATTATTTAATATTAAACAAGCCTACTTATAATTGTCTAAATTTATAAGTAATGATAATAATTATGACTAATATATAATATTTTACCCATTAAACATTTAGACAAATCATAAAAGCATCTTCATATAAAATGTTTGGTTATTAATACTTATATCAAATTTAATTAATTATTTATAATACATAATTTATAACAACTATTTATAGTATTATATATAAAATTTCATATTATATAACAGACTATTTACTAATATATAAATGTATTAATATTAAATGATTACTATATATAATTAACTTTAGATCAATTTTGTTGTATTATATTATATATTAGTCCAACCAATTAACATATGAATATAGGCATCCTACATGATTATCATTGGTCATTTCATATAGTTTCTTCATAGGTCATACATCTAAATGATCGCCAATTTGTTTGATGTAAATGTTCTGTTGTGAAAAAGCCAAAACTTGGAAATATGTTATATTACAAGATGTACCAAATTTGGAAATCAATTAACAAATTGGAGTTAAATTATTTGATAAATTAAACTATAGGTAATTTATATTGATGCCAGACATTTCTTAAAAATGATATTAATTTAAGTTAAAATAACCATCCTGATAAATATGAATTATAAATTAATATAAATTATAACCTTTGCAATAAATAATTTAATATAATTTAAATATGTCATAATCTATTTATACGTTCAAAAAATTTAATCTATAACATTAACATAATTGATACCCTATTTAATGCGTAAGGGGACAAATTCCTAAGGACATTATATGTAGAACAAAAATGGACTATACATTGTTAAGCATGTAGATTATAATGTTTCTTTTCATTGTTAAGCATAGTTAATTCACACGTCTTCATATGATAGACAAAGTATTCACCATTTTAGATTGCTTATTAAATTAGTAAAATAGGAAAAATATAAATAAGTGTAGTTTAATATTGAGACCCTAATATGTTGCAATATCTTGTTTAGTTATTATTTCATATGCCTTCTCTAAATCAATAAAAATTAAGTGTAGATAACTTTGTCTATGGATATAATAAAATGTTCCATTTAGCAATTTAGTATGGAATAATAGGTCACCCAACCATTGTTTTTGATGATATGTTAAACATTAGCAAATTTATTTTTTTATATATTCCTATATTAATGCTAGCTTCAAACTCGGGCAATAGCAACCTATCTTCAAATAGAGAAAAATTAGAATGTACTTAAATGCATGTCTATAAGGATTTTAGTAACACGCATTATGACTCGCACATTTTTTATAAATTCATAATTCTCAATATAAATCCAAGAGAACTCGTAGAGAAATTCTCCTAGTGGGTTGATATCCAATATCCCTAAAAATGACCTTGGGTTTGCCCAAAAAGTCACCTTACCATGTTTTTGTGTTGTTTATTTTCGTTCTCCCTCTTTGTCCATTTTTCATCCATTGTTTCTTTCACTTTTGTTTGAGTTTTTGGTTAATTAATAGGTGTTTCTTAAGCTTTAGAATCTCTTCTTTCTCCTCATTTTGGAATCATTCCAATGCGAGCTTTATAGAGCAGGCTACACTAAGTTGAAATTTGAGAGAGTCCATCATATATCTTAATAGTAAATTATCAATATATAATTATATTTCTTAAATAAACTTATATATAATAGTGTAAAATTAATATTAATTTATAATAATATAAGTGATCATACATTATAATTAACTGTATGATAATTTATACACTATATAAATATTAATATGATATAATTTAACATATTAATATTTATATATTTAATTATATTTGAAGATAATTTATATAACTAATGTATATATAAATATGTATAAGACTATATACAATATAATAATATAACATTAGTATTTACAATATTAATAACTTAATAAAGTGTATTTGATATATATTATATTACTTATAATTAATAATATATTGTAATCAATAAGGGTTAAAGATTAATTTATAGGATCATTATTAATAAACATTATTTACTTGTATTATCTAGTAGGTTAGGTACTATAATTATTATGATTTAAAATATATACTATTAGTTTAGTATAAATTAATAGTATATATTTTATATTAAAGTAATAATGACATTAATTCATATTATATTATAAAGTATTACTTAATATATTAATAAACTACATGTCTTAATAAAATATTATACCACAATTATAATAATATAGTAATCATTATAAAGTGAATATATATCATCATCATCATCTTCATCATACCCAGTCCGAAGTCCTGCAATAAAGCAGGGTCTAAGAAGGTCTGATAGAATGCAACCTTACCCCTACATAGTAGAGATGTTGTTTCCAGTAGACTCATAATGCAGATGTGACAATAAAAGAGTGATTTATGTTAAAGAGTAAATAAGTAAAACTTGCCTACAAAAGGATTAGGTAAATAAAATTGCAATTATATACATATATATATATTGTCTTTAAATACTTTATAAATAACAATCCGGGTTAAGACACTATTGGGATTGTTTAATATTGGATATTATAAAATTACATAGATATCCTAATATTATTGTAACATTTTTATTATATTATATACTAATAATTATTTATTATTAAAAACTTAGTATATAAATAATATATTAATAAGACATAAAATTAATGTATGATATATTAGTTTAATAAGTATAATTATTATAATTAATATTCACCTATTAATACATATAAATATATAACTATATAATATTACGCAGAAACATAATTATTATAATATAACATTTTATAATTGTTAATTAATACACTTTTTTTTTGGTAAGAAAAGGGGCATAAGCCACTAATTAGAACAAAGAGTAAAACTAAATATCCTCATAAGGCACTAAACGTGGCCATGCAACTCCTAAAACATCTTGATGCAATAACTCTTCCACAGCCACTTGACTTTCCTACAAACATGTAATCCCAAAGGCTTCTCAAATGCTACATTAGTAAGGAAACCAGCCACCTTATTAGACTCCCTGTAGATGTGTCCCAATTCAACCTTCCAATTTCACATTAACAGGGCCTTACACTTAGTGACAAAAGTCCATAGAGGATGCTCCATGCCCATATGTTTTCCTATCATATCCACAACAACTTTAGAATCTATCTCTATAACAAAATTGCGTGCTTCCCATTCTCAGGCCAGTTCAAGTCCCTTTAAGAGAGCACAAAGGTCAACCCTTATTGAAGTGCAAAAACTGATATGATAACAAAATCCTCTAATCTAATGCCCCCTGCTATTGCGCAAGAGTCCTCTAGCAGATGCTTCACCCGGGTTCCACCATGAAGCACCATCCATATTGAACTTCAGCACACCTTTAGCAAGGCTACGCCACCCCACCGAGCAAATGTACTTAAGAGAGATAATGCCCGTACAATACACATGTTGCCAGTTATACCATACCCAACAAGCTTGATACAATTTATCCCAATCTTTGAATCTATAAATTACGTCCCCCTACAAAGACCATGTCATTTCAAAAATACCATATCCACTATAGTGATGCTGAAAAAAGAATGGACCATGGCACCCCCTATGAGCTACCTCCCTACAACTAATGTGAGCTTCAAATCATTGAAGAAAATTATGCCCAGTATGCGCAAAGAAAAAGCTACATTGCCCCTTAATCATATTCCAAACCTGAACAATGACTTCACAATCCCGAAATAGATGTAAGAGAGATTTAAGTTCTTGGTGACACAAAGGGCACAAATTAACCATGCTAAAATGCCGTCGAACTCTTTCCAAATTAGTGAGAATTCTACCATGACACATCACCCACATAACACCTTGCCATTTCTTTGGAATCCTCAATTGCCAAATGGATTTCTAGATTTTGTCTCCATATATATTGTGAGCATGAGAGGCCAGATGGTAAGTAGATTTAACAGTAAAATGGCTCTGTGGTGAAGGAGCCCGACGCAAACCATTAGCTCTATGCTATGAAAGACATCCTATGTTGAATATAGCTCCCAAATGTTGAGGGTTTAACCACTGTCCTAAGATATCCATCTTCCACCCAATGGTGCCATCCCAATAATTAGAGACCGTGTTATTAATCTCTGATGAAGGAACTGGTGAGACAATCCCATCTAAAAGCTATTGGCTCCCGCACCATCTATCTAGCCAAAACCAAACGTGAGATCCATCTCCTATATTCCATGTTATCCCATCCTGAATAAGAGACTTCACACTCTATAAACTTTGCTAGATAAAGGAAGCACTCCCCTTCTTACTATTACTTTGCACTTCCCTAGTACCATACTTACTGGAGAGGGCCTGTACCCACATCTATTGATTGCCCATAAGATAACACCAATGGAGCTTAGCCAAGATAGCTTTTTTTTTAGTGTCCTTATATCCCTTGCACCTAATCCTCCTTCCTCCTTCAATTGGAAAACCACCTCCCATACCAATAAGTCTATTTTATGTCTCCCCATATCATTACCCTAAAGGAAGTCTCCAATGATTATATTGATACGGTCACAAACACTCATGGGAAGTTTAGCAACTTGTATTAGATAAATTGGGGTTGTAGAGAGTACTGCTTTAGCTAGTGTAGTTTGGCCAGTAATGTTCACCTCCAAATTTTTTTGGTTGAATTAAGCATGATATTTTATGGAATAAGCATGGAATTTGAATTTTTTCCTTAGAATAAATTATGAGGTCATGATAGAATAAATATTGGAGTTTAATTATTTATTTCAATGTTATTAGGATTTTATTTCACAATTTAGTGAAATTAATGCATTAAGAATGTAATGAGGGCATTTGTGGCATGCAACTTAAGATTAAAAACCATTAAGCTTTAAAGGAAGGGTAAAGATGACTTTTAGCACTCAATAAGGGTAGAATTGGAAGAGGGAAAAGTGCGTCTTGTGCATTAGAAGGAGAAAAACATGAATTGAAGGGAGAGAACAAGTGAAACATGAAAAAGAGAGGAAAGGGCGAGAGAGAGTCGGCCATTAGAGACAAAAGAAAGAAGGCAAGTTAGGGTTTCATCTTTTATTAGGTTTTAGGAGTGATTTTGAGGGTACTAAATAAGGGAAAAAGAAAGAGGAAGAGAAGAACTTCCATTTGGGCCAAACATCTCTTTGCTTGGTGAAGATTCAAGGTAAGCCCAATTTTAATCCTTTGGATTTTTGGAAGGGTATTGGTTCATGAAGCTTAGGAAATACATGGGTTTAAGTATTCTAGAATCAATTTAGTGAATATGCTTGTTAGGTTCTCAATTTGGATTCCTATTGAATTGGATTTTGCAATGTTAAAGGAAATCAAGTAAGGCAAGAGGAGCAAGAGAAGGGGCATTTTAAAGCAAGTTTATAAGCAAGGAATTCAGGTGGGTTGCTTGTTTATAGTTGAGTTAATGAGCCATGAGTATTTTTCCGAATCAAAAGATTTAAATGATTGCAATTGATTTATAAATTTTGCATTTATTGCTTCTTGAATGATTGGAGTATTTGCTATATATTTGGTACATGAATCTTGATGATGATTTATGAAATGATGATGAAAATTGTATTTGAAAAATATCATGCTTATGGAAACCATAATTTCGAAATGTGCAAGATGTTACAAATATGGAATTCATGTTTGTGTGGGTTTGAGGTGATCCATTCTATTATGTCATGTGCATATTGACCATATTAAAGCCTTCTCCCACCTACCTATTAGTGGCATGGAGCTCCTTCACAGACTCTCTCATGTTTATAGACTACCTAAAGTGATCCATTCTGTTATTATTGGAGATTCGCAAGAACTCCCTCATGTTTATGGACTATACAAACCATTACGATTGCTTATGTTGTGTATGAATTTGTTGACAAGTTTGAGAATTTGAGAAATACATGTCTTTTGTTGATTATGATATGTTTGACAAGTTTGAGAATTTGAGAAATACATGTCTTATGTTGTGTATGATGTGTTTCACAAGTTTGACAATTTGAGAAATACATGTCTTATGTTGTTTATGATGTGTTTGACAAGTTTGAGAATTTGGGAAATACATGTTTTATGGTTATAAAGCATTTTACTATGGTAATGAATATTTTCAATGGTTTTGCTTGTTTCTCTACTATAAACTTATTACTCACGAGCTTTTTAGCTCACCCACCCTTTCTCCTAATCTCCAGGAGAAGAGCAAGAGATCAAAGTAAGAGAGAGTCAAGCCATCACTCTAAGATTACATAATTTTTGTATTTAAGTTAGTTTATGAAAACTCAAGGCTTTAGCTGCATTTCAAGTATCACTTACAAGTGTATTTTTGTATTTTTGGATTATGAGATCAATGATGTATTTAGGTCTTGAAATGCCCATTAAAGCTTTGTAAAACTCTTTATTTTTGATGTTAATGAAATATGTTTGTGTTTTGCTCACGATTTTCCAAGATTCCACATTTCATTTTCAAGCATTCATAGGGGTAAAAATCTATGTACCGACTTTAGAGGAAAAACTGTATTAATCTAGGCTGATTTGGACAAGATTGTCTTCTTGTAAGTTGTAGTTTATTCTTTTAGCTTTCCAATGATATAAAGTTTGTAAATATTGGAGATCAGATTTGAAAGATATGATTGTTACAAGTTAGTGATGCTGCACAGAGTGTATGCAGGACACTTTATAGCTTTTATATTTTGAGCTAATAGAATAAGATTAATATGGAGTCTTGAAATGGGAAGAAGTAGTGTCATAAGTACTATGGTGTCTTAAAAAGGGAAGAAGTAGTATCATAAGTACTATGGTGTCTTGAAATGGGAAGAATTAGTGTGATAAATTAGAGATGAAATGAAGATGATAAATGGGGTTGAACATGTGCAGAAATTTATGATGAATGTGTATAAGTTTGAAGGTTATGTTTTTAGTTTGATGACCAAACAAAGATTATGATTTAGTTGTAAATGATATTGAATTGAAATGGAAGTGATAATGAAGGGAAAAATAATGAGGAAAATGAGTTAGAAATGATAGATATGCATAAGATGGGTCATAGGTAACTTGTAGGAGTTGGAAATCTGGAATTTGACTCGTAAATGTCTGTTGGGTGGACTTGATGTCTGTAGGGTGGATCTTCTTGGGTATTTTAGTGTCCCAGCTTAGTTCATGTCTGTTTGAAGGGACGTATGTCCGTTCAGTTGACATTCTTGAGATATTTTTGTAAATATGCAATTTTGACCCTCTAGATGACAATCTCTCTTTAGGGTCATCACAGAAGTTGTAGAACTCGAAGTCCTCTTTGAAACCATACTTGAATGAATATAATCTGACATCCATAATGAAAGTTATGTCAATTGTCCCAAACCATGCACATATATAAATTATGGACTTATCAATGCATTTCTCTGATACATTTAGGATTGAATGGAGATTGAAATGTTCTTAGTTTTATATGAAAATAAGAAATAAAAATAAATGATTTGTTTAGGGTGAAAGTTGAGGATATAAACATAAGAATGGATTGTCATATATCAAGTGTTCAATTATGGAAAATTTGGGTTGTTACAAGAATGAAGATAAGCCTAAGTTGGCTAATGAGATTCTATGCTGTGTTCATGTTTAACTGATGAGTTAGACTCCGAAAACAGGGCCTAACAACTTTGATATTAGAGCAACTAAGTTTAGGAGTATCCTAGGAATGAAATGGACATACATTGATTTAAATAAACAATATACATTGTTTTTGCATTGTTTCACATGATTTGAAATTGTTTTACATAAAGCATGGTTCAAAAAGGTTTTACATGCACACATGAAAAGTTTAAACCTGACATGAAACATGAACTAAAGATTTTAAATGGTTTTAAATTGAAGGAGTGAGTATGCAGCCTTGAAGGAGCATTGAAGGAGCTATGACTTGATCTTACTCTCGCCAAGGCAGTACGGATGAGTCTCATATCCCATAAGACACGGGGACACACTCTACTCATGATTCTAAGGCACCTAGTGTGCAACATGAGGTGCCCCTGCCTCCTCCACCTATGCCCCAAGTAAAGCCCTATAGATCCACATTTCTTTCAAGCCTTTGCTCAGGCTTTCAAACATGCTATAGGCTAAGTGCCATAAGTTCCAGTGCAAGCTTTGGTGGAGAGGAGCAAATAGTATGACAAGCTCCACAAGTATGGGCCTATAGAATTTAATAAGACTACGGATCCCAAAGAGGTTGAATCATGGTTGTGAAGGATAGGGAGAGTTCTATTTCAGATGAAGTGCTTCGATGAGGATAAATTAGATTATGCAGTGAGCTTACTATAAAGGGATGCACTCCTTTAGTGGGAATCAGTGCACCATAGTCAGTTCATACCGCTAGTGTTATCATGGATGAATTTTTTGGAAGTCTTTAGGAAGAAATTCTTCTCAAAAGTCTATGTCTAAGAGAAGGCAAGAGAATTCCTAAATCTCACACAAAGGGATATGAGTGTCAGTGAGTATGAGCTGAAGTTCACCCAGTTTTCAAGGTATGCAACCAACATTGTTGAGAATGATGAGGATAGGTGCTATAAGCTTGAGGGAGGACTTCATTTGGAGATCAAGGAGAAAGTATTGATCCATAATTTTTATGACTACTAGCTGTTGGTAGATGCTACACTTCAAGCTGAGAAACTGGAGAACATAAAGTATGAGGTGAACAGGAAGAGGAAGAATAGGAAACAATCTTCTAAGAAGGGAATGATGCCCCCATACCTGAGAGGAGTATGAGGACTTTCCATATGTAGAGTGAATAGGGAAATAGTGGCTCTACTAAGAACAAGCAAGCCAAGACAATTTTAGTGCAAGCCTCAACTGTAGGAGGCAATATAAGGATGGAGAGGAGTAGATCTATAAACTCCCAATATGAGCATTGTGGAAAGTTTCACAAAGGAGAGTGCTTTAAGTTACTTGGACTATGTTTCTGATGTAGAGAGAAAGGACATATGGTCAGGAAATGTCCCCAAGCACCAAAGCAAGATGGGTAGTAGATGCAAGTCTCAAAAAGAGCTGAAATAGTAGGAACCAAGCCAGCCACTAACGTGGGAAGTTCTGAAGTAGCAAAGAAAGTTATTCCTCCAGGAAGGCCAAGGGGTCAGGCACAGGCATGGGTGTTTACCATGAACAAAGATGAAGCTGTAGCCCTACCTGAAGTTATTACGAGTATGCCTCAGTTATTTGTTTCAGAAGTATATTTATTGATTGATTATGGCTCCACACATTCTTTTGTTTCTGTAATCATGACATTACATGATGTTAATTTGGTGCCATTGGATAGTCCATTGATTGTTAGTACTCTTGTAGGGGGAATTTGATAATAAGTCAAGCATATAGAGATTGTGAATTTTTTATTGATGGTGCTAGACTGGTAGTAGACTTAACGCCTTTAGACTTAAAGGGACTAAATGTGATACTTGGAATGGATATCTTGGAGAAATATCATGTAAAGTTAGACTGCAGTCACAAAGATGTAGAATTGGATCTTGGAAAGGGTGAGAAGGTGACTTTTAAGGGAGACAGAAAAACACCATCACCAAAAATTATTTCAGCTTTGCTAGCTGACAGGACGATGAGAAAAAGGTGTGAAGCCTTCTTGGCATATGTTGTGGACACCGAGGTGAATAAAGGAAAGTTATAAGATGTTCCCGTCGTAAGGAATTTCTAAACATATTTTCAGAAGATTTATTTGGTGTGCCACCAGTAAAGGAAGTCGAATTCAACATTGATCTGATTCCAGGTACCGCACCCATTTCCATACCACCCTATAGAATGGCTCTATTGGAGCTGAAGGAGTTTAAGGAATAGTTGAGAAAATTGTTAGAGAAGGGGTATATAAGGCCAAGTTCGTCGCCATGGGGAGCGCCGATTTTGTTTATTAAAAAGAAGGATGGAATATGGTGCATATGCATTGACTACTAAAGGCTCAACAAGGTGACCATTAAGAACAAATATCCTCTCCACAAATCGACGATCTGTTTCACCATCTGCAGGGAGCATATGTCTTCTCCAAAATTGATCTCAAGTTAGGCTATCATCATCTTCGAATCAAGGAATCTGATATACACAAGACAACTTTAGGACACATCATAGGCATTACAAGTTCTTAGTCATGTCATTTGGATTGACCAATGCTCCAGTAGCATTCATGGATCTCATGAATAGGGTCTTCAAGGAATATCTGGACCAATTTGTCATAGTACTTATAGATGACATTTTGGTTTATTCTAAGAATGAAGAGGAACATAAGAAACATCTTAGGATAGTATTGTAAACACTAAGGGAGAAGGAGCTCTATGCCAAATTCAATAGGTGTGAATTTTGGCTTTATAAGGTGGTATTCCTTAGACATGTAATTTTGAAGGATAGGATACATGTCGATTTGAGAAAAATTGAAGCAGTGGTGAAATGACATGCACCAGAGATAGTGGAAAAAGTGAGAAGCTTTTTAGGTTTGGCAGGATATTATAGGAGGTTTGTTGAAGGATTCTCTATGATAGCTGCTCCAATGACTAAGTTATTAAGGCTTTGAGGAGCTTAAGCACAGATTGACAAGTGCTCCAATTCTAACCTAGCCCATAGGAGATGAGGGTTATATAGTTTATAGTGATGCTTTAAGAAAGGGTTTGGGTTGTGTGTTGATGCAAAGAGACAAGGTAATAGCTTATGCCTCACGGCAGCTAAAGCCTTATGAATTGAATTAACTGACCTATGATTTAGAATTAGTAGCAATAATTTTTTCCTTGAAGCATTATCTGTATGGAGTTTAGATGAGGATTTTTACAAATCATAAAAGTCTCAAGTACTTATTAAGCCAGAAAGAGTTGAATTTGAGACAGAGAAGGTGGTTAGAGTTGCTTAAGGATGATGACTTGTTGATTGAATACCATCCAAGCAAGGCAAACGTAGTGACCGATGCCTTGACTAGGAAATCCTCTATAGCCCATGTTCAGATGATTTATCTACCATTGTTGGAAGAGATGGCTAAGCTTAGAATAATCTTGAAACAGGAGAGACCTGATTGCATTATTACTAATTTCAGAGTAAGACTGATACTCAAAGATAAAGTTAAGGAGTTACAAGAACAAGATGCAAGTTTGAACAAGCTCTGAGAAGAAATTAAGAATGACAAGCAATCTAAAGTGGAAGTAAGGGATGATGGACCTATGGTTGTAGGCAATAAACTTTATATTCCGAATGTCAAGGAGGTAAAGGATGAGATACTCAACGAGGAACATAATGCGCCTTATATTATGCACCCAAGTAGCACCAGGATATACAGAGATTTAAAAGAGCATTTTTGGATAAGAGGCATGAAGAAGGATATAGCAGAATATACAAGCAAGTGTCTAGTGTGTCAGCAAGTCAAGGTTGAACACTAGGCACCTTCAGGCAAGTTAAGGCCATTGTCCAGTCTTGAGTTGGAAGTGGAAAAGGATAACTATGGAATTTCTGATGGCAAACCCAAGACTAATAGGAAACATGATGCCATATGGGTTATTATAGACCATTTGACAAAGTCAACCATTTTCTATCAATTAAACAGACTGATTCTCTACATATGCTAACAAAGAAGTACATTGATGAGATAGTGAGACTACATGGGATTCTAGGCTCCATAGTTTCTGACAGAGATCCTCAGTTTAGTTAGAGATTTTGGGAAAGCATACAAGAAGCTGTAGGGACCAAGTTGAATTTTAGCATTGCTTTCCATCCCTAAACAGATGGTCAATCTAAGAGGACCATTCAAACCCTTGAAGGAATGCTTAGGGCATGTGTGATGGATTTCAAAGGTGCTTGGGAGCATTTGTCATTGGTTAAATTTGCTTACAATAATTCGTACCACCCCAGCATTCAGATGGCTCCTTATGAAGCAGTTTATGGAAGAAGAGGTAGAACTCCTATATGCTAGGATGAAGAAGGAGAAAGGAAATTAATAGGACCAAAGTTACTCCAAATGATAGTTGACAAGATCAATCTAATTAAGCAAAGGCTCAAGGTAGCTCAAGATAGAATGAAGAGCTATACTGATGCATACCAAAAGGAAATGGAGTATGAAGTTGGTGAGAAACTCTTTCTTAAGACATCTCCTTGGAAAGGAGTCGTGAGGTTTGACAAGAAGGGAAAATTGAGCCCAAGATACATTGGTCCCTATGAAATTGTTGAGAGGATTGGACCATTAGCCTATAGATTGGCACTACCACCGGAATTGTCACAGATATATGATGTCTTCCATGTTTCCATGTTAAAGAGGTATAGATCATATCCCTCCTACATCATTTAGACCACTGAGGTTCAATTAAGAGATGATTGAAACTCCAGTGGAGATTCTAGACATTAAGGAAAAGGTCTTCAGGAACAAGACAGTTCAACTGGTTAAAGTCTTGTGGAAACACCATTATAAGGAAGAGGTCACATGGGAGCCCTTGGCCATGAAGGAGAAGCATCCACACCTCTTTAATGATTCAAGTAAGAATTTCGAGGATGAAATTCTTTTAAGAGGGGTAGAAATGTTGGCCCCTGAAGTTTTTTGGTTGAATTAAGCATGACATTTTATGGAATAAGCATGGAATTTGTATTTTTACCTTAGAATAAATTATGAGGTCATGATAGAATAAATATTGGAGTTTAATTATTTATTTCAATGTTAGTAGAATTTTATTTCACTAGTTAGTGAAATTAATGCATTAAGAATGTAATGAGGGCATTTGTGACATGTCACTTAAGATTAAAAGCTATGAAGCTTTAAAGGAAGGGTAAAGATGACTTTTAGCACTCATTAAGGGTAGAATTGGAAGAGGAAAAAGTGTGTCTTGTGCCTTAGAAGGAGAAAGACGTGAATTGAAGGGAGAGAACAAGTGAAATATGAAAAAGAGGGGAAAGGGAGAAAGAGAGTCGACCATTTGAGAGAAGAAAGAGGGCAAGTTAGGGTCATCTTTCTTAGCTTTTAAGAGTGATTTTGAGGGTATTCAAGAAGGGAAAAAGAAAGAGGAAGAGAAGAGCTTCCATTTGGGCCAAACATCTCTTTTTTTGGTGAAGATTCAAGGTAAACCCAATTTTATTCCTTTGGATTTTTGGAAGGGTTTTGGTTCATGAAGATTAGGAAATACATGGGTTTAAGTATTCTAGAATCAATTTTAGTGAATATGCTTGTTGGGTTCTCAATTTGGATTCCTATTGAATTGGATTTTTGCAATGTTGAAGGAAATCAAGTAAGGCAAGAGGAGCAAGAGGAGGGACATTTTAAAGCAAGTTTATAAGCAAGGAATTTAGGTGGGTTGCTTTTTTATAGTTGAGTTACTAAGCCATGAGTATTTTTCTAAATCAAAAGATTTAAATGATTTCAATTGCTTTATAAATGATGCATTTATTGCTTCTTCAATGATTGAAGTACTATATGTTTGGTACATGAATCTTGATGATGATTTATGAAATGATGACGAAAATTGTATTTGAAAAATATCATGCTTATGGGAATCATGATTCCAAAATGTGTAAGATGTTACAAATATGAAATTCATGTTTGTGTGGGTTTGAGGTGATCCATTCTGCTATGTCACGTGCACGTTGACCATGTTAAGGCTTCTGCCGCCTGCCCGCTAGTGGCATGGAGCTCCTTCACAGACTCCCTCATGTTTATGGACTACCTAAAGTGGTTCATTCTGTTATTACTGGAGATTTGCAAGAACTCCCTCATGTTTATAGACTACTCAAACCATTATGATTGCTTATGTTATGTATGAATTTGTTGACAAGTTTGAGAATTTGAGAAATACATGTCTTTTGTTGATTATGATGTGTTTGACAAGTATGAGAATTTAAGAAATACACGTCTTATGTTGTTTATGATATGTTTAACAAGTTTTAGAATTTGAGAAATACATGTCTTACGTTGTTTATGATGTGTTTGACAAGTTCGAGAATTTGGGAAATACATGTTTTATGGTTGTAAAGCATTTTACTATAGCAATGAATATTTTCAATGGTTTTGTTTGTTTTTCTGTTATAAACTCGTTACCCACGAGCTTTTTAGCTCAGCTCCCTTCCTCCCCATTTCCAGTTGAAGAACAAGAGATCGAGTAAGAAAGACTTAAGGCATCACTATAAGATTACATAATTTTTGTATTTAAGTTAGTTTATGAAAACTCAAGGCTTTAGCCACATTTCAAGTATCAATTACATGTGTATTTTGTTATTTTTGGATTATGAGATCAATTATGTATTTGGGTATTGAAATGCCCATTAAAGCTTTGTAAAACTCTGTAATTTTGATGTTAATGAAATATGTTTGTGTTTTGTTCATGATTTTCCAAGATTCTATATTGCATTTTCAAGCATTCATATGGGTAAAAATCTGTGTTTCGAATTCAAGGGAAAAACTGTATTAATCTAGGCTGATTTAGACAATGTTGTCTTCTTGGAAGTTGTATTTTATTCTTTTAGATTTCCAATGACATAAAGTTTGTAAATTTTGAAGATCAGATTTGAAAGATATGATTGTTACAATTTAGTGATGCTGCCCAGGGTGTAT
Organism: Erythroxylum suave; assembly: GCA_027563595.1. NCBI lineage: Eukaryota > Viridiplantae > Streptophyta > Magnoliopsida > Malpighiales > Erythroxylaceae > Erythroxylum > Erythroxylum suave. Next base: position 1,947 of record JAOSBN010025158.1, on the reverse strand, counting down.
GCAAGACACTTTACAGCTTTTCTATTTTGATCTAATAGAATAAGAGTAATATAGTATCTTGAAATGGGAAGAAGTAGTGTCATAAGTACTATGGTGTCTTGAAATGGGAAGAAGTAGTGTGATAAGTTAGAGATGAAATGAAGATGATAAATGGGGTTGAACATGTACAAAAATTTATGATAAATGTGTATAAGTTTGAAGGTTATGTTTTTGGGTTGATGACCAAACAAAGATTATGATTTAGTTGTAAATGATATTGAGTTGAAACGGAAGTGATAATGAATGGAAAATAATGAGGAAAATGTGTTAGAAATGATAGATATGCATAAGATGGGTCATAGGTAACTTGTAGGAGTTGGAAATCTAGAATTTGATCCTTAAATGTCTGCTGGAAGGACTTGATGTCTACTGGGTGGATCTTCTTGGGTATTTCAGTGTCCCAGCTTAGTTCATATCCGTTCGAAGGGACGTGTGTCTGCTAAGTGGACATTCTCAAGATAGGTTTGTAAATGTGCAATTTTGACCCTCCAGATGGAAAAATCTCTCTTTAGAGTCATCATAAAAGTTGTAGAACTCGAAGTCGTCTTCGAAACCATACTTGAATGACTATAATCTGACATCTATAGTGAAATTTATGTCAATTGTCCCAAACCATGTACATATATAAATTGTGAACTTATCAATGCGTTTCTTTGATACATTTAGGATTGAATGGAGATTGAAATGTACTTAGTTTGATATGAAAATAAGAAATAAAAATAAATGATTTGTTTAGGGTGAAGGCTGAGGATATAAACATAAGAATGGATTATCGTATATCAAGTGTTCAATTATGGAAATTTTGGGATGTTATGAGAATGAAGACGAGCCTAAGTTGAATAATGAGATTCCATGATGCGCTCACATTTAATTGACGAGTTAGACTTGGAAAATGGGGCCTAACAGCTTTGGTATCAAAGCAACTAAGTTTAGGAGTATCCTAGGCATGAAATGAACATAGATTGATTTAAATAAAAAATATACAATTTTTTTACATTGTTTCACATGATTTGAAATTGTTTTACATGAAGCGTGGTTCAAAAAGGTTTTACATGTACACATGCAAAGTTTAAACCCGACATGAAACATGAACTAAAGATTTTAAATTGAAGGTGTGAGTATGCTGCCTTGAAGGAGAACTGAAAGAGCTATGACTCAATCTGGCTCTTGCCAAGGAAGTACGGATGAGTCTTATATTCTATAAGACGTAGGGACACACTCTGCTCATGATTCTGAGGCACTTAATGTCCAACATGAGGTGCCCCCACCTCCTTCGCCTATGCCCTAAATAAACCCCTATAGATCCATATTTCTTTAAGATGAAGCACTTCGATGAGGATAAATTAGATTATGCAGTGAGCTTGTTGCAAGGGGATGTACTCCATTTGTGGGAATCAATGCCCCAAAGTTAGGTTGTACTGCCAGTGTTATCATGGAGGAATTTTTTGGAAGCCTTTAGGAAGAAATTCTTCTCAAAAGTCTATGTCCAAGAGAAGGCAAGAGAATTCCTAAATCTCACACAAAGGGATATGAGTGTAAATATTGCAAGTTAGTGACACTGCACAGAGTGTATGCAGGACGCTTTATAGCTTTTCTGTTTTTATCTAATAAAATAAGAGTAACATGGTGTCTTGAAATGGGAAGAAGTAGTGACATAAGTATTATGGTGTCTTGAAATGGGAAGAAGTAGTATCATAAGTACTATGGTGTCTTGAAATTAGAAGTAGTGTGATAAGTTATAGATGAAATGTAGATGATAAATGGGATTGAACATGTGCAGAAATTTATGATGAATGTGTATAAGTTTGAAGGTTATGTTTTTGGGTTGATGACCAAACAAAGATTATGATTTAGTTGTAAATGATATTGAGTTGAAATGGAAGTGATAATGAAGGGAAAATGATGAGG
>JAOSBN010025092.1:0-16909 GCA_027563595.1 Erythroxylum suave | reverse complement strand
TGGAAATAGAAATAAGAATAAATGATATTGAAAAATTTTATAGATTACTTTAGAATTTGTGAGAAGATGATATTGAATCTTTTAGAGACATATGGAGTAAAGTTGAAGCTAACCAGACTAGACTTGATCACTTCATCTGATCCATCACTTCGTCTAATCCATCACTTCGTCCGATCCATTTGTCTGATCCGTTCATCTGATCCATCACTTCTTTTGATCCATTCGTCTGATTAATCTCAAACTTAATCACTTTGTCTGATCCGTCTGAGACTTAGTCACTTCGTCTGATCCATCTTAGACTCAATCGCTTCGTCTAATCTATCTAAGACTTAATCACTTCATTTGATCCATCTTAGACTTAATCACTTCGTCTGATTTGTCTGAGACTTAGTCACTTCGTCTGATCCATCTCAGACTTAATCACTTTGTCTGATCCATCACTTCGTCTTGATTTGATGATTTATGCCACTTAACCAATTCCTCAAAACAGTTCACACTCTTTTATTATTATTATTATTTGATTTTCATCAAAATCAATAGAAGAAGTGAAGTATTCTTCACTTAATAGACCCATTTCACGTTTCTTTTATACTTGAAAGACTAAGTTACTTTTTGACTTAGTCTTTTCTTCAAAACTATCTTCCGCAAGCTTTTTCCTTCATAGACTTTTGATTCACCGAAACCTTCACTAGAGTTATATCTTGCTTTCATCTACATTTTCCTACTCCAACTTCGTTATCTATTTCTTTTGCCTCAAGAAAAACCTAACCTAAACCACCTTCAAGATAATGTACGTGAGTGCATGATAGTTAGGGCTTCTTGGAGTTTTTGAAGATTTTAGAGTTTTATCAAATAAGTATCTTGTTAATCCTTATGGGTTGTAGGTATATGAGATGAATTTAGTGATTTAATTATCATTGAATGATTATGTGAAAATGGACATTTTTCATGTTCACCGTGAATATACGTGAAAAATTTTCTAGTTTTGATTTTTAGTTTTGATTTGTTTGAGAATGATATTGAGTTGAAATGGAGTTTATGATGAAGAGTAAATGAAGTACAAAGGGTGATCTTTGTACAAGATATGTTGGGTGCATGACGTTGGATGTTATAAAATCTGGAAAATTGGAAGATGAGTGCTGGAGAATGTAGCTGTGACATGTTCACTAATTTTGCTTCTGTGTTTTACACATAACTTGATTTGTAATTATCTAAATGAGATGATACTTGATTTGGATTAAACTAGAGATGTAAGGATACACTTTTCATGAAGACATCGAATTTTAATTCTATATCTAATAATTTCAAAATTTGGCTTGAAATTGACTCTTGGCTTAGGCTGTAACACTACCCGAGACAGAAATCATATCCTATATAAACTATATTGATGTAGGCCGAATCAGACAAAAGTGTCTTCACAAAAGTTGTGGCTTAATCTCTTAGCTTTCAATTGATATAAAGTTTGTAATTTTTTGATAGCATGATCATGCATTAGCTGAATTTCTAATGTGCTTAGTCTACAGTATTTGGAGTATAACCTTCAGAGTAATGAACCAAATTGAATGATCTTAGAGTCATTAGAAACTTAAGATATAGGAGAGAAATTTTCTAGAAGAAAGTATTTCCAAATTATTTCATTTTTATGTTCGGTTTGATCATGAACAGTAGACCTGAAGGTATATTCAGGAAAAATCTGAATTGATGAAATGAGTTATGAATTTCAACTTTTATGGTTTTATCGAGGCATAAACCACAAGTATAAATGATACTTATGTGAGTTTGTAAATATGAATGTTTGCGCAATGAGAATAATAGAGCGATACCCGGGATTGTCATTGAACATGCATTGTGCATATTTCATATACATACATGTGCATTAACAAATACTTATAATTGTGCAAAAGTACGATATGTATATATTGCTTGATATAAAGGACCAATTGGAACGTCAACATCCAGACATTGCTGGAACTTCCAGGCATTAGCTTCGAGAGCAACCTGTGAGTAACCTAGATGGTCTCATTTAATTATTTGCATACTTAATTTTTGATTGGAATTATGTATGAATGTGATTTGATTATATTGGTGTCAGACAATGAAGGTCCAAGACTTGATGCATGAATGTGATATTGGAGTGCTACTTGTATGTGAATGTGACTAACTAAATGCTTCTTGACATAATTGATTGATTATGAGAGATGCATTCCATACATGAAAGCATTGATCAGATAATGAGAGTTGTGACCTAAGTAGCCACCGAAAATGAACTTGAAGCTCCAAATGTGATTAAGAGCCAAAGGCTCACTATGTAAAATGAGCCCTGTATCCCCAACGGATAAGGGATAATATAAATGAGCCCAATATCTATAATGGATATGGGACAGTTTAGGCACTCAATCATAACAATGTAATAATTGGAAAAGAGTCACATGAGCATTTCATATACATTTTAAATAAGTATGTTTGATTGTTTGAAATCCAAAATTTGTCTTACCATGAATGAGAATGTAATATGTGATATTGATAAAATATGTAAAATGCAAAGATGTGAATTATATGTTATATTTGTTATGTGTTACATGAATTGAGTGAGCCATCGATGATGGTTACCTCATTAAGTTTGCAAAATTCACCTAAAATTACACATTGACATTTTAGGACTGAGAGAGGATTTTAGCCATTGAGAGACGCTACAAGAAGTATAGTCTTGTTATAGATTATTATAGATTATATACTAGAATATCCATAGGGTGTTCTGGTATGTGATTTATAGTAATGGGGTGTTAAACTTACCCACTTACTATTGGAAATCAAGTAGACAACCCCAGCATCGAGAAGCTTTATCACCTTCTTCTTCAAAACTCGTGGATTTTGCATCCTCCTTGAATAAAATGTGATGCTTGCATATGGAAGGATTTATCCCTTAGATATTTGCAATAGTCTACCCGATGGCCTTCTTATGCTCTCTTAGCATTCGAACCAGCCCCTTCTTTTGATTTGAAGCCAATTCTGTCGAAATGATAACTAGGAGAGTCTGCTTATCTCCTAAATAGGCATACTTTAGATGTGTAGGGAGTGGCTTCAATTCCAGTTCTAGTGCCTACACATCAGAAGATAATAACTTGTGGTACTTGTATAGAGGCCAAATCGTACCTTTTTGGAGAGCTTTCTAATGAGTCCAAGGTGATTTTCATTTCTATAAGCTCTTCTCCTATCTCAACATCAGTGTTAGCTTCTACTTCCATACCCTTAATTAAAATTATTTCCAAATGATCCCTGCAACTTAATTTAAGCATTCCCTACACCAAAAGATCAATCACATCAGCAAAAAAACACAATGATCATCATGAGGATGTTTCATGGCATCAAAAATATTGAAACGAATCACTTCCCCATCAAATTCCATTGTGAGGGTGCCCTCACGAATATCTGTCTTAGTTTGAACAATATTAAGAAACGATCTCCCCAACAAGATAGGTATCAAATTTCATAAGGTGTCATCATTCATATCCTTAACATAGAAATTTTCAAGAAAAACTAACTTATTCACCTACACGAAAACATCCTTAAGCACACCATTAGGATAACCATTAGTGCGGTCAGCTAATTATATAGTTACACTCATTTCCTCAATAGACCTAAATTTGAAGAAGCATAAATCGAATGAGCAATCACATTAATAGAAGCACCCAAATCCAATATTGCCCTATTGACTATAGTAATACCAATTTTGCAAGGAATGGTAAACATACCTAGATCCCAGCATTTTAGAGGCATCTTGTTTTCAAATACTGTCCACACATTCTCACCCATCATCACTGCCCAATTTCCTGTTATGTGTACATAGTCCTTTAAGGAATTTGGTGTACCTTGGTACTTGCTTGATTGCGTCGAGCAAAGGTTGATTGAATTCCACCTTTTGAAAAGTTTCCAATATCTTTCTGTACTTCTCCTCCTTGTTTGGTCCTATCAATCTGCTTACAAAAGGTGGAGGATTAATGTTAGAAATATTTAGACTTTTGAAATTTACCTTCATACTCGATGATGGATTTTCTTCCTTTTCCAATTCCTTCTCAATCTCTTCCTGAGTAGCAATCTTTGGTAGAGTTCTTATGGGACCCTTGATCTCTTTTCCAATCCTTAGGGTTATGACACTGATATTCTTCACGTTCACCTCAAGTTGGGATGGAAAATCTCCTCCATTTTGCAATTCTAGGCGATTGGCCCTCATTGTCATCTGACCCATTTGGTGTTCCATGTTATGGGGCTTGCTTTTGTCTCTTGCCATATTTATTGTAAACCCTATTGCAACTACTGCTGGTAAATCAATCAGCCAATTTTTTGCTACATCTTTGAGTGAGAAAGGGAAGGCTCTCAACATGATTTGCTTGTGTGTCACCTTGGGAGGCATCATTCTCAAACAAATCACACCGAGCTCCTTGAGATGCTTGTGAGCATCTTTACATGCATGACCATGAAAATTGGTAATAAATGAATTAATCCAGATTTCAACTCAAAGGGAATATGTTTAGGAAAATTAGGAAATGTAATGCACAGGGTTTTTGGGTTAAGTCTAGTGCAACCAATTCCCTCAAAGTTCTTGAATTTTCCATAGTTGCATTAACTTCATCTAACCTAAGTTATGTTGGTTAAACTAAGCAATAGCCTCACATGTTCAGGTTATCTAACCTAAGTTATGTTGTTCCTAATGATACGAGATCATTAGATGCTACTCAAAAACATGAAAAGTAACAATTATGGATTACATTCAATTTTTAGCAAAAAGTAGAACAATCAAAATAACTTATTAAGATCATTCATCCCAAAACGTGATGAAATCAACACCAATAACATAATAATCTGAAAAGAAATTACAACCTTAAAATGATAAAAATAGCTTAACCACAGCTTGGCGTTGATATTCTAGTTAAACCGATGTCGGGAAACTAGTCTTCTGTTGGAGTTATGTAAATATAGTGCCCTGGAAAGCAAGTGTATTTACATGTAACTTAATCTTCTTCCAGTTACAGGTTTGTAGTGAAAATATTTATTATTAATAAAGCAAAAGAGTTTGGTTTTATTTGTATAAGTATAATATAACTAGTGATAAGGAACCAAGATTCTTTTGTTAATAATATACATATACATGAAGATGTATGGAAACATGTATAATATTATAATCTAAATTAATTGATTCACAATTGAATAATCAAGTTGGTCGTTTGATTATGGTTTAGACTGTAGTGTTGCGATTTATCTCTATGTAAGTAAAGGAGTTTAATTCAAAGTAATGATGAGTTTCATATCATGATAGTAGTCGACTATCGATAATGGCACTATTAAATGAATCTGGAATTACGTATGTTTTAATGAATAAAGTAAGCTGTTACTTTAATCTTAAAACATACATTTTAGCATTTGCTTATTATGGATCACAATCTTGATGAGTGGTGAACTCATTTATGTTTCATTATAATTCTTGATATGATCGAAATGGATTTTTACAGAGTATTAATCCAGTGTCTATATTTTGGAATTATTAATTGAAACATGTATCAGTGAACATTCACTTAAATAAAGAGTTTATAGTAATATCATCACTTCTAGACGTTTTATGGAGATTGGTGACTAAACTGGCGCCAGGAGTTTGATGGACTAGCTACCCATCAAGTCTTAACACCAAGATGAGATCTTGTGTGTTAATCACCATATAAAGTAAAACGGGAGATCTAGAAGGAAAAACAATATAAGGGCAAAACAATAATTTTACGCTTTGTTGTGTGGATGATTATAATAAGGTTCATAATAGAGTTTTCAATTGGATATCTTATTTGAAATATGTGTTCTCATAATATTTAGTAATTCAAGAGTTCAACTAATTGTCTTTAGTGTAATGACATTTAGTTAATAAGATATAATTAATTCTAATGAAATTAAATTAATTATGGGCTTATTGGAGCTTGAATTATCTAAGTCTAATAAGATTCCCCACTTGGCTTCAAGGAATGTTATCAAGCAAAGTAAGAAATATAAATGGAGGTTTTAAAGTCCATGATTGAATGTTGGGCTTGCACTAATTAATGGTTAATTAGAAGCCTAAATGAACATTTAGAAATGAGCTAGACTTTGGTTTAATTTGATTAATTAAATTAAAACATAATTCTTAAAGAAATGGAAGGTGAAATTTAGGTTTTATTGGGGCTAAATGTGCAACTACACATTTTGAATTGCTAAATAAAGATGGAGTAATGATCTTACTATTAAATGGTTTAATGGTTGTATTTTAATAATGACATGTATTATAACCTTTTAGCATTCATTTGATTAAAGATGAAAAGGTGCATTTGATGGATCATCTTCCTTCTTTCATCACTAAAACCGAAATTGACATGTCATTTTAGGTTATTGGTCTTTTCATATAGCCATCTCAAAACAAGTGAGAAAAGTCTCACTTAATGGCTTCTTTATGTTTTGATTAAAGAATGAAGTGATGCATTGGATGCACTCCAGTTCTTCTTTCTTTGCATGGATAACTGAAATTGACAAGGTGTAAGAGAGTTGTTCTTGCATTTTTTGGACGCTCTCTCCTTTCTTGCATGTGTTAGCCGAAATTTGCATGAGAGGTATCTCATCTTTGGCTTCTTTCTTCTACGAAAAATCTCTTCCAAATATTTCTTCTCCTTTCCCACTAAAGGATCTTGTTAACCAAGTTGTCCAAGAATAATAAGTGGTAGATTAGATTGTTTAAGGATACAACAACAAGGAGAGGATACATTGACAAAGGAAAGGATTTAAAAGCAAGGCTAAAGAAGGAGAGGGTAGCACAATGAGGAGTTAAAGCTGTAGCAAAAGGAGTCGGTAATATAAGATCCATCTTGTTCTTGTGATAATTATTTTCCATATACCGTATCATGTATTGTTGGTCCCCAAATTTTCTATTTATTTTATTAAGCATGATTTGAATAAATTTTGTGGTCTTGCTAGATAAATTATTTTATTTGGAGATTAATTATTATGTCAAGTTTGGGAGGATTTATTTCATAGATTGATGTAATTAAAGTATTAATGATGTAAGGTGATATAAGGGACTTTTTGGAATACCACTTAAGTTTAAATAGACATTAGGTATAAATGGAAGGGCAAATAGGGAAACTCATTAAAGGTACAAAAAGAGAAGAAGTAATGGTAGTCTTGTATGTAAGTGAAAGAAGAGAGGAAGAGAAGTGGAGAAAGAAGAGAAAATCAAGCTAGGGTTTGGAGATTCTTGAAGAGCTTGAATACTTTGAGGCAAAATCAAGTAGGTATGAGTATTAATCTTTCTTGATTGTTAGATGAAGCAAATTTAGGGTTGGTTAGAAATAAATATATGTAGGAAGTTGTGATGAATGATTTATGTGAATGTTTGTGTTTGGTTAATAATCAAAAGTAGATTTTGAATTGTTGTGAATGATATTGGGTTGGAATGAGGTTGGAAATGAAGTAGAAAAGATGGGTTAGTGTTAAGATGGGTTATATGTGAAAGGTGGGAAGTAAAAAGATGAAAAATGTTGTAAAAATCATTCTTAGAGTAGGTTTTTTGATAATTTCACCGTGGTGAACTTTTGGGTTTTGCCGCGGTGAACTCAACTTTCCAGACACAACATGATTTGATATTTTCGGGATAACTTTTTTTTTAGTTATCCAAACAAGATAATTTTTGATATGGTGTAAACTAGAGACACATGGATACAACTTTTATGATGAAATTGAGTTCTAATTCAGTCTCTAAGGATTTTAATATTTGGATGGAAGTTGAAAATAGAATGTTGTTTTAGTATAAAAACAGCCTGAAGATTTTGGGGAATAACTTTTAGAGTACTGAACCAAATTGAATGATTTTGGTGTCATTAGAAACTTAAGACAATGGGGAGTATTTTCTAGAAGAAAGAATTATCAAATGTATTGTCTTAGGGTTCTCAAATTAGAATTTCTATTGAAATTGGGATTTCGTTAGTGTTAAAGGAAATCAAGAGGGTGATCAAGAGAGGCAAGAGGAGCAAGAGGAAGGACATACTTAAGCCACTCTTATAAGCAAGGGTTTCAAGGTGGGTTACACTTTTATAATTAAGTAATGAGCCCCTAATGTTTCTTCAATGCTTTGATAATGTGCCACATGTTTGTATATGAATTGTGTTATTGGTTTATAAAATGAATGATGAAAATGATTTTTGAAAGAATATTGATTTTTGAAACTATATTATAGTTATGAAATCAAGTTTCGGAAAAATGCTGCTGAGGCCATATGTTTACAAGTTATGAAATGCATGATTATATGGGTTTGTGATGGCCACTTAAGTTAAGTCAAGTTCACTTTGATAAAAAGGCTTCTCCCGCCTGTGCACTAGTGACATGGAGCTACTTCATGGACTCCCATAAGTTCACGGCTACGCAAGACCATTAAGTGGAATTGAGATAGTACGTTCTGTTCACAGCTATATAGGACCCTTATGGGAAATGTGAAGTACATCCTGTTTTGGATCCCCCCAAACCATTTTGATGTGCTTATGTGTTGACAAGTTTATTGAATGCATGATTTGAATTATTTATAAAGTGTTTGATGATTTGAGAATTGATAAATATGTGCTTATGATTCAATGTAAATTATTTCAATGGTTTTTGGTTGTTACTGGTTATAAAATTGTTACCTACGAGCTTTAAACTCACCCTCTCCCAATTCCGTCCCATCTTCAGGTAAGGAGCAAGAGATCGAGTAGTCAGGGGTTACAGAATCACTCCAAATTTGCGTACTTTTGAATTTTGGGTTAGGTTTTGGGAATTTAACAGTTTAGCTGCATTTCAAGTATCTTTTGTATTTTTGGATTATGGAACAAATGATGTATTGTGACTTGAAATGCCATTAAAGCCTTGTAAAACCCTTACTTTTGTTATTAATGAAATATATGTTGGTTTTGTCTATCATTTATCTTTTTCATGTTTTTGCAAGTATTCAATTAGGGAATGAGATTAAGATTTTGAGAAATTGTTTGTGGTTATGTTCTTATCCATTTTGTTTTTGGGTTGAATTGATGAATGTGGTTGAAGGATTTTTCTTAAGTTTGCATTTTAGTAAAATAAGTAGTTTGGTTTATGGATTTCTACCATAGGGGTTTTCGCCGTGACGAATCCAAGAGTTTGCCACGACGTAATTCACCCGAGGCAAATTCTGATTTTCTCATGGCGACTTTGCCGCGGCGAAGTTATACTGGTCGTCGTAGCAAAATTGACCCGAGGGGTCAGAGAGGTTTACTCGCCTATGTTCGCCACGACAAAGGTAACTTTGCTGTGGCGAAGCCCACCTTTGCTTTCCGAACGATTTTTCTTTCAAATTTTCAAATTCTAAGCCTCCCTGCCCGCTCAAGCCTCATGATCACAAGTCTGATGCTGGGCTCCAGAAATGGGGTCCAACATGTATGACTTGGCATGTTGATTTGGTTATCTTGCTTCTCCTGTGTTTTGATTTCTAAAAAAAGTTTTGAAATATACCGTTTTACCTAAATCTTGCATGTTTTATTTTCGGATCTAACAATTAGTATCAGAGCCATTTTAATTATACATGATTTCAGTTCCTATATGTGATGCATGGGTTAGCAATTAATGTTTGTATGCTGCATATTTTTATTTGTTAGAAATATATATGGTGTATGATTCGCTCTTTTGGTTGTCTATATAATTTATATTTACCATGTAAGATTTCTTCATTTGGTTTGTAACAAGGAGGGTGGTCTATCATCACCATGTTTCCTCTATGGCTTCATTTTTCTATTTATTTTGATTTTGTAATGTACAAATTGATGTAATGATGAAGATGAAGTAGACATGGATTGAAGAAATGAAGAGGTAATGGTTTCGATGTATCCTTTTGTATATTGGCCTAGTTTAGGTTTTGTGAAAACCAAAATGCTGGATTTTTTTTAATGAATTAAGTTTTGGTTTTCATTAAAAAAAAACAAAGTTCTGGTTTTTTGTTTTAATGGAACAATTTTTAGGTTTAATAAAAACAAGTACTGAGATTTTTTGTTTATGACAAAGATTTGGATTTATGAAAATCTAGTGCTGGAATTTTTGTTTTCAAAGTGACAAAATTCGGTTTTATAAAATGCCATTGCACATTTTTTATTGAATGGGTCGGGTCATGTGAGCAAAGAGTTCGAAGTAGAAGATCTAAGTCCAAGAAGATTATTTGGGCCTAAAAGCCTTGTATTTTTTGTTATGTTCTAGGATGGACATTCAAAAGTGGCTTATCAGTCCATAAGATGAATGGTTGCAAATAATATGTGATATTATGTGATTGTATGCCATTTAAAAAATTGCCAACCATAGGCTTTTCCATGCATTCATTATGTATGAGAATATAGGATGGATAATAAATTGCATCTAGACAAGATTGTATTTATTAAAACTTAAAGCCCAAAAAAATTGAGTAGGAGAGGAATCTTATGTGAGAGTCCACGGTCTCCAAATGATGGCCCATTGCATGTGGTGAAGTGTTACTCCCCACCAGAGGATATGGATCTTAGATCTTGCATGGTTTGGGTCTTTTAAAGATAAGTTAACTCATTGGTAGCAAATGTGACCTCCCATCGAGGCATGATTTGCACGTGTCTTTAGTGGATGAACCAAATGGTTATACACTCAACATAGTTTATAAAATAACCTGCCCACCGTAGCTCTGTTGATAAATGTATGGACCAAATTATAAAGTTTCTCAAAAAGTTAGGCATGAAGATGCTTGGTAGCCTTTTGAGTGGGAGGGTCCTAGTTTTTCTTTTAATAGATAAGATGACCCACTGTCATTTAGTATATTATAGATAAGAAAAATAACCGTCGTATAAAGATTCAATTGTTTTTAAGTATTGTTAAATCTATCATCATGCATACATGCATTAGATTATATACAAAGTTCCAATATTGTTGACTAGTTTACTTACTCTTTAATAATTTATATTTTTAGACATAGTCACCACATAATGAATCCACTTACTTTGCTCTTGACAAATAACAAATTGGAAAGCGGAGAGAATCTTAATGAATGGTGATGTAACTTAGACATTGTTCTTCAATATAAATGGATTTCATAGGTATTAACAAAAAATGAGCCTGCACTTTTGGGTGAAAATTCAACTCCTGAGCAAGTCCAACAATATGAACGATGGTAGAATGCTGATAAGACCACTAAATGCTATATTCTGGATTTTATTAGTAGAATGTTGCAAAAGCAAATTGAATGCATGAAAACTGCAAGTGCAATGGTCCATCACCTACATGAGATGTTTGGTCTGAGGACTAGGTTTGTTAGGTTGAAAGCTATCCAATCATTTCATATCTCAGACAAAAGCCTGGTGAACTGGTGCAGGATTACATGCTTAAGGTAATCTTTGTGGTTATGGAGGCTGAGATGCTTGTGGTGGATATGGATCTGGAAATATAGATGATTATGATCATCAATAGCTTAAACTATTCTTTTCAACAATTTAAGTTGGATTTTAAGCTCAACACTAAGAATTATACCTTGATTGAGTTGATGAACACCCTTCAGAATGCAGAGGAGATATTGAATATCAAGGCTATTGGGCCCAAGGCTAATGCAGCATCTTCTTCCAAGTCCAAGGGAAAGGGCAAACAGAAAAAGAAAGGTCTAATGAAAAAGAAGGCCCAAATAAGGGTCAAGGCCCAACCCATGAAAAAGAAGGCCAAAGAGGACACTAAGGGAAAATGTTTCCACTGTGGTGAGATGGGCTACTGGAAAAGAAACTGTGTGGTCTACCTTGAGCCCTCAAAAGCAAATAAGGTATGAGTTTCCTAAGTTTGTTAGGAACTAGAAATGTGGCAAAATCATCTAATTCTTAGATATTAGATCCCAGAGCCACTAACCATGTTTATAATTTTTTGCAGGGGTTCTAGTAAAGGAAAAGACTACTTAAAGGCTGGTTTCAAGTCAAGATAGCAAATGGATCCTATTTTTTGGTAGAATCAGTGGGAGTTTCTATTTTAGATTTTCCTAGTAGCTATAGGTTATATTTAGAGGGTGTTTACTACATTCCAATGATTGTAAGGAATATGATTTCTATTTTTTGTTTAATAAAGTCTGGTTATTCCTTATATTTTGAAAATGTTGTTTCAATATATGAAAATAAGGATTTTATTTGTAATGCAACAATTACACAGGGATTGTTCTTTATAGAACCTATGAAAGGCTCAGCAAATACCATAGAATTAATAAAACCAAGACATTTCAATGACTCTAGCATTAATTCAAAATATCTGTGGCATTTAGGTATGGGTCATATCAATCAGAAAAGACTTGACAGGTTAGTAAATGATGGGATCCTTATGGGCTTAGCTAATGATCTATTACCCATATGTAAATCTTGTATTGAAGGAAAAATGACTAAGGCCTCATTTCCTTCTAAAGGAAACATATTTGCACATTGGACCTGGTACATACAGGTGTGTGTGGGCCTATAATCGTACAAGCTAGAGGAGGTTATGAATACTTCATAACCTTTATAGATGATTACTTAAGACATGGTTATTTGTATTTGATGCATAAAAAGAGTGAATCCTTTGAAAAGTTCAAAGAATTAAAAGATAAAGCTGAAAAGCAGCTAGGCAAGCCATTAAAACTTTGGTTGGATCGAGGTGGTAAGTACTTATCTAGAGAGTTCCAGCAATTTTTAATTGACAATGGAATTGTTACCAATTTGTTAGCTCCTCGAACACCTCAACAAAATGGTGTAGCAGAGAGGAGAAATAGAACTCTATTGGAAATGGTAAGATCAATGATGTCCTACGCTAGCCTTCCAGAATCGTTCTGGGGATATGCCATACAAACGGCAACATATCTTCTTAACTTTGCTCCATCCAAATCAGTGCCTAAACCACCTAAGGAGTTGTGAACTGGTCGAGTGCCTTCATTGAGTCACTTGAGGACTTGGGGCTGCCTAGCCCATGTTCTAAAGCTTGAATCCACAAAGATGGAACCAAGGTCAGAAGTATATTTATTTGTAGGATATCCTATTGGAACTCGAGGGTACTATTTTTACAGTCCTCAGGATAGGAAGGTATTTATGTCAACAAATGCGACTTTCTTAGAGGAAGAGTTTTTGAGAAATCACAAAGGAAGAAGTGAAGTAGTACTAAAGGAGTTCGCTATTTCATCCAAACCAAGAGTTGTTTCAGATATGACAGAACAAGATGTCGAAATGGATTCAAGAGTTGAATCAAAAGTGTAACCTGAACATCAAGTAGTGCCTAGGCATAATGGGAGGGTTGTGAGACAGCCAGATAGGTATCTAGGTCTAGGAGAAGGTTTAATTGCCATCTCAGACCAAAAAGAAACAGATCCCATTACGTATACACAGGCTATTAATGATGTTGACGTAGAAAAATGACTCAAGGTGATATAATCAGAAATAGATTCCATGTACGCTAACGAAGTCTAGATCCTTGTAAATTTACCACTAGGCATAAAAGCCATAGGGTGTAGATGTATCTACAAAAGGAAAGGAGGATCAAATGGAAAGGTAGAGACCTTTAAAGCTAGATTCGTAGCTAAGGGCTATACTAAAAAAGAGGGTATAGACAATGAGGAGACTTATTCTCCATTTGCCGTGCTTAAAACCACCATCAGGATTCTTTTGGCTCTAGCAACCTATTACAATTATGAAATATTGCAAATGGACATCAAGACTACATTTCTTAACGGGAATCTTGAGAAGACCATTTATATGGCCCAACTAGAAGGTTTTTTTGAGCCAGGTAATGAGCATAAGTTATGCAAGTTGCAAAGGTCCATTTATGGACTTAAGCAAGCATCTAGGTCTTGGAGAATTAGATTTCATAAGTCTATCAAAACCTAAGGATTCATACAAAACCTAGATGAGCCTTGTGTTTATAAAGAATACAAGAAGGCAAGGTTACTTTCCTAATCCTATATGTTGATGACATTCTGCTCATTGGGAATGATGTGGGAATGTTATCTACAGTTAAGGAATGGATGAATGAATAGTTTTTAATGAAGGATTTGGGAGAGGCTAACTATGTTCTATGGATCAAAATTGTAAGGGATCGTAAGAACAAACAGATAGCCTTGTCTCAATTAACCTACATTGAGATTATGCTCAATAAGTTTATCATGCAAGATTCCAAGAAGGGTTTCACAACCACTAGACATGGAACCAACTTTCAAAGGAACAAGCACCTAAAACCTGAAAGGAGGTTAAACGTATGCGTAACATTCCATATGCTTCATTCCATTGGTCTTTTCATATAGCTATCTTAAAACGAACGAGAAGAGTCTCATTTAGTGGCTTCTCTATGTTTGATTAAAGAATGAAGTGATACATTGGATGCTCTCCACTTCTTCTTTCTTCTTATGCATAACCAAAATTGACAAGGTGTAAGGGAGGTGTTCTCACATTTTTTGGGGTCTCTCTCCTTTCTTGCATGTGTTAGCCGAAATATGCATGAGAGGTATCTCATCTTTGGCTTCTTTCTTCTAATAAAAATCTCTTCCAAATATTTCTTCTCCTTTCCCACCAAAGGATCTTGTTAACCAAGTTGTTTAAGAAGAACAAGCTGTAGATCAGATTAGTTAAGGATACAACAAGAAGAGGATACATTAACAAAGGAATGGATTCAAAAGCAAGGCTAAAGAAGGAGAGGATAGAATATTAAGGAGTTAAAGCTATAGCAAAAGGAGTCGGTAAATAATCTCCATTTTGTTCTTAGGACAATTATTTTCCGTATACTGTATCATGTATGGCTTGGCATGTTGATTTGGTTATCTTGCTTCTACTATGTTTTGATTTCTAAAAAAGTTTTGAAATCTACATTTTAACAAAATCTTACATGTTTTATTTTCCGATCCAACAGTAATTGCCTTCATAATCTGGCAATGTCTAGAGGTTGACGAGTAACTTGTGTATCTGCCTTCATGAAATACACATGTATTTCATGCATCATTAAGTTGTTTATTAACATAAGCATTCGATCATACACATATGTCTATGTGTTATGTACAATACATGCTCAATTGACTTTCCTGTGTATGTATACTTAAACATGTCATTATCATTTAAACCATTATAGCATGTATATATCTAGTTTTCTTTTATGTTTATATCTTTAAAAACTTGCTCATTCTATTATCATCAATCATTCATTCATCAATGTTATTCTAGCGTTATATGATCATATAGTTTCCAAATTTTCATTCATAGTTACTTAATACACTTACTCATTTACTTAGATCACAATTTTATCCTTAAAAACACCTTCATTCCTATATTAGTCATAATTTTCCAGATTTATATACATTTTTATCAACTATTCATTCCTTAATTATAACCTCAATTGTCAATCTAAACTTATCAAACACTTTATCAACTTGTTCAACCTCAAACTAGGTTCATTTCATGCCTCATTCAAGTGTAAATGTATTATAGGAAAGTACCTTATCATTACTTGTTTCAAACATCAATTAAAAGATAATAATTCATGTATAAGGCCTTTCATATGATTTTGGAGACCATCCCAAGATCGTGGGATGTGTCATTTGAACATCTTTGCATGGGTTATGTTATCCAACAATTCCAGCCACTTTCTCATTTCAATTTTACAGATTTAAGCCTCTACATGTTACATCTAACACATCTTATTCATACTTAATCATTTCTACTTCATTTTCTCATCAAAATCATCTATATTCCAATTCAAAACATCCACAAAACAACTCATAACCTATCATTTATCATTTATACAAAATAGAACATCAATATATTCATTTCTCAACAACGTATCAACATTCTTCAACCACCATTATCATGATCAATTTATCTCAAAATAATCACCATAAATGTTTCTATTCAAACAAACAACAAAAAAATGTTTAACTTGTTTATCTCAAGCCCTTCTCAAATCCTCAAGTAACCCTAGATTCTCTTTGCTGCACGATCATCAACTTTCAAGATAGAATAGGGTAAGTTTTTCAATAACTAGATGAAGGCAACCAAGAACTTGGAGTAGCTAGTGTTGAATGATAACAAGGACTCAAAGTTGAGGGTTGGGTTGTGAAAGTAAGAGTGTCATAAATTTAAGAGAATAAGGAAGAAGATGAGAGCTTGTAACAATAAATAAAATGAAAGACAGAAAGAAAGATGGTCTTTCTTTACATATATTATGAGTAATGAATGGTGATTGGCAAGTCTTGTTGTGACACTTGTCACTTATCATTGTAATCTTATTATGATCTCTATGTGTCTCTTAATAACTAGTCTATTTGTCTCCCAATTTCTAAAAGAATTGTCACCCAATATTCTATGTCACTTATCAATAAACCCTAATGCCACATGGCATTTATTTCTACTGCCATAGGTTAATTATTTCTACTACCATTTAATAATTTGGCTTGCCACTTGGCATTTTTCCTAGTCCAGAGATACACATTAATTCATAGATCTCCCAATTGTAACCAATAATTTTGAATTTAATAATTATAATCTATCAATTCTTGTCATCGGAAAACCAAAGTACTGGACATTGGAAATACACATTCATATCTCATTCATTATGCTCAATCATTTATCACATTCATCTTAGTTTCATACCCCAGAATATGTTAATTGAGTGCAATTTATCTAATTAATAATTAATATGTGTATGCTAATATTATGCATTTGAACACAATTACAAAAATCATATCATAAATGTACCAATTTCGTTCTATATGATACCACTAATGTGACTCATTAGTCTAACACTTTAAATCTCTCAATAATCTAAGAGGTGGGATGCTTGATTGAGCCCAAGTTTATTACATAAATTGGCTACACTTTTGCTATCTTTAATGTACTTTTTGACTCTTAATTTG
>JAOSBN010025061.1:0-16910 GCA_027563595.1 Erythroxylum suave | reverse complement strand
ATGCGCAATTGTGGTACCAGAGTAAGAAGATGAATCGATAATGATCAACAGTTGGGCTCTGGAAACGGGGCCCGACAGTACTTCTAAGTGGGATAATCCAATGATTACCCCTAATTAGAACCTTAACCTTCACATTTATTAGAAGTGCATGTTGTAAAACTAAGAAGAATGCTAAAAGATGAAGGGGGCCTAAATCTAACCAGTTACCAAACCTTAAACTAGTTAATTCACCATCTCGAATGATATGCTTGATTTCTTTGGCTGTGTATGATCTAAGCTTTAGAAGGAGTTTAATGGTTGATAAGGTATTAGAATTTGGCTTGATTTCCCAGTAAGCCTTCAAATATTCCTCATATATCCACTTAACCCAAAGTTTCTCTTTGTCATTAAAAAAGGACTAAATCCTTCTAAAAGGGTTTTATTAGTAGCTCTAACAAATTTGATTCAAAAACTCTTTGGGATTTCAATACATATACTATCCTTCGATTGACCTTAGGGAATCCCTTACTGTCTCTTGTTCCAATTTATAAGGAATTCCTGAGAATCTTTTCAATATTCTTAATAGTTTTCATAGGTAAAGACACATATGAGTTTTAGTAAATGTGCAAGCTATTTGGTATTGAAGAGATAAGTTGGATTCTTCCTATATAAGAAAGATTTTTTCATGTCCAATTGTTGGTTACTTAGAGAATAACATCTATTAAAGGCCTATAGTCATTATAGCTATAATTGGTGGACATAATAGGTAAGCCAAAGTACTTAAAATGAGTCACACTCCATTTAAGGCCTAAGAAATGAACTAGATTATGTTCCAATATGGGTGAAACATTAGAGGTGAAGGTTTAACTTTTGTTTGGATTGATTCTTAAATAACTAAAGAGATTCTAAAAATAGTTAAATAGATTCCTTGATAGCACCACAACAGTTAGTACCACAAAGAAGTTGCAAGTCAATTAAAAAGGATAAGTTGAAAAGTTTTAACTTTCTGTGCTTCTAATGATACTTAAATTAACTCCCTGAGCCAATTTTATGTATCATCATTCTTGTGAGAACTTTGATTGCCAATACGAAGAGATAATGGAATATAAGGTTTCCTTGTCTAATTTCTTTAGCCCCTTTAAAAGGATGAGTGGCTTCACCATTAATAAGCATATTATAAGAAGTAATCAAAATGCATTGATGAATCCAGCTGATAAATAAGGGAGGAAAACCAAAAGCTTGCATAACATAGTAACTAAAGTTCCATTGGAGTAATTGAAAGCTTTTAAAAAGTTAATCTTAAGAGTACAACTCTTAATAAACTTTCTAGTTTGATAACCCTTAAAGATTTCCTAAGCAATTAAAATGTTGTCACCAATGTTTTGACTTGAAACAAAGTGAACAGTTGATAAGATTAGGTAATAATGGGTTAATTTTGCTTGCTAGGATCTTGGGAATGGTTTTGTAAATTGTGTTACAAAAAAAGATGGGTATCAAATCATTAAAGGAGCTAGGGTTAGGAATTTTCAGAATGAGTGTTAAAAATATATGGTTAAACACTTTCGGTAGGAATCCAATTGTGAAAAATTCTTTAAATAGATTAGTTAGGTAAGGCTCCAACAGGTTCCATGATTTCTAGAAAAAGCAGGCATTAAAACCCTCAGGACTTGGGGAACTTCTCTAGTCCAAAGCTAAAGATGGCATTTTTTATCCTAAGGCTAGAGATAGGTTTTATAATACTTTCATACTGAAGTTAGGTTAAGGAAGTAAAAATGAAGCTAGAGAGGATAGGATAGGAATTAGTTTAGATGCGCTTGAGTCTTAGGAAGGATTTGAAATAAGTGTACACTAAGGTTTTAAGAAGATCCTGATTTGTGTATAAGTTTCCTTCCTAGTCAATGATCCTAAAAAGCTTGTTAGTATTCCTTCTAGACTATTTGGCTTTAAAGAATAACTTAGAATTAGTGTCCTCCTTCCTTCCACCATGTACATTTTCTTTCTATTTAAGAAGGGAGTTATAAGCATCTAAAGATTGTAGATTTCCATTGAGTTTGTCCTTTTCCTTAATTATCCATTAGATATTGAGGGGATCTCCATATAGGCTTTATTGGATCATTAGAAAATCTTCTCTGCAATTTTCTACCTCTTTTTATAGAATTTCCTTAAAGGGGACTTTGTGAAATGCTTTCAATTCATTTTTTGGAAACTTTAATCTTCATTTGCATGGATTAAATTATCTTTTAAGTTTTCTGTTTCATAAGGAAATAAGGTTTAGTTGAAATATCCTAGGATGATCCAAGGGACAATCGTGATTTATAACATCTCTTTAGGATTCTTTCGTAGGTTGGCTCTTTGGAAAGAAAATTTGAAACATAAATAAAGGTTGTACCAATGTGCTTCTCTAGAGGAATAAAGTGGATATGAATGTGAAGAAGTTGGTTAGTTTGTCTTATATGAATGATTTAGGTGGTGTTGGGGTTAAGGGTGATAATTATCCTGCAAAAATGGTGAGAAGAATGATTACAAAGAGTAAACCACTTATTCTCTAAGAACTATAAACCACTTATAAATGAATAGAGGTTGAAGGATCAGGAGGGTGAATTGATGGAGGCTTTACAACAATTTGTTTAAAGGAAGAGTGGATATTAGAAGGCATTAAATTTAGGTCTCTAAGCTCCATCTTTGCCTCCCTCCTAAGTATTTTGGCTCTATTTCCATTGGTAGGAAATAGTTATCACAGTAGGGATGGTGTTAACATCTTCTGTTAATCATAGAATCTTAGGAGAGTTTGGAAGTTTTGCATATTTGTTAACTTTAATTTGAATCTTTGCCTAACTAACGCTTTCCATTTGTGCAGTTTGTTCATCAAGTCTCAAAGACTTACTTATTGGAAACCAACCATGATTGAATCATAGGTGCAGTGAAAAAATAAAAATTTATGGTTTCCAATTAGTTCTCGATAATTGAATAACTTGAAAAATTAAACTCGCATCATAAAATATGAAATCATACCTAATTTGATATTCTTGTTGAAAATCTTTCAGAACCTTTCAATGTACCAACCACAAGTTGTTTATATGCCAATCTCTAACAATATCTACAAAGTAGCCACTCAATATTTTGAGAGAAATAAGCAGGAGTTGCTAGTTAATGTTATGAATATCGTACCGATATTGGTACCAGATTTAATTCTGGCATGGTATTGTATTGATATCGGTCAATATCGGGTATCATTTCGGGTACTTTTTTAAATTTATAAAAAGTCCCTGAATTTTTTAAAATTATAAAATAATCCTTCAATATATTATACTATATAATTTATAATTCTACACCAATTTTATCTCCAAATATCTTTATAATAGAAATTTAAAATAAAAACTATATATATATATTTTTCTTAATATTTTTTTATATATTCCATATATAAATAATAACAAAAATGGATATGAAAAAAGATCATTTTATCATCGTACAAATATAAAATTAAAAACAATACAAAACATTTAAAATATTACAATTTATTATATAATAAATAATAATTACATCAAAACATCAAATAAAAAGATTAATTATTATCAATAATAAAATATCATTTCTATCTTAATAGTTAATTGTTAAATATAAAATATATTTGTATCTTAATATGTAATTAATAATAATAATAAAATATACCTATATTTATATTAACAATTTAAAAAAGAATTACAAAAATTAGGGCCTCTTAATTTTTATGTAAACATATTTTTAAGTATGCTTTATAAAAAAATATAACTATTATTTATAGTAAAAATTTAAATATTATTTTATTAATAATAAAAGAGATTATACATTGAAAAATAATTTTTCCATTTTTTTAAAATTTAATTTAATAATTAAAAATTGAAACTAATAATTGATATTTAAAAATTATCTTTATTATTTTTTATCAAACTATAGAAATTTGACAAGTAGATATCTTAATTCCTTTAATAACTGATTGTCACGTGTCAACGTTTTATTAAGGATAAAGGGTATTAATGCACTTAGTACTATCCTTTGTTAAACTTTAATTGTTTTATTTTCCTCCACTATTCCCTCCACTGTGCTGTCCCTTATCGTTTGCAAGTGCAATCCAATCACCATACACCAACTCTCAAGAAAAGCCATGACAACTAGTACAATGGCTATGACCTAGCTTGAGTCATTCCCAAAACAATTCGACATCCAAATGAGGTTTTTGTTAAAGTTCATCTCGAAACCAACATATTAGTAGATAAGCAAACTGCAAAGTTAGAGAGTGAGGCACAAAGGACGAGACAATGGCAGTGCATGAGCTGTGAGGAAGAGAAGATGGGGGGGTAGTGTTGAGTGTGTGGCGGCCAGCAATAGCAACACGTGAGGGAGAGTCGCTAGAGAGGAAGAGATTAAGAAAGAAGTAGAGGTGAGTGGGGGAGGGAGGGTGGTTATTTTTTATTTATTTACAAAAGGTCATTATAAATTTTGAAATTTATGGTATTGATCGGTATTTTAAATGTCGACTAGTACCATCCGATGCTAATAAGCCAGGTTTCGTACTAATTTCTGACTAGTATGATATGAAACTCATAATAATGGTGCTAGCTCCATTAAGCTTATTCCTATTTATAGAAAAAGCATTAGAGTTTTTAATTTATATTAAAATTAAACACATAAATTAAAATTAAAATTAAAGTCTAAATCTAATTATAATTAATTTAATTTTATTAAAATCAAATATCTCATATTTGATCTCTAAAGTTTCTCAAACTTTGCAATTAAGCCAACATAATTGAAATTCATTTTTCTGTTTTAAACTAATCGTTATGTGTGACCCATTAAGTTATTAATTTATTGGAAATCATTATAAATTATAACTCTAATTCATAATTAGAATTAGATAAATTCAAACTCCTTTTAATTTACCTTTAATTATCTAATTAAACAATTTATAATCATAGATTAAGATTGATGTTAGCAGTGTGTCGTAGCACTACACAAAATAACTAAAATTAAAACTATAGCTAGTGATAAGTCTAGGTTGATCTCACAAAGAGTGCGTGTAAAGCTTTTACAATGAAAAGAATTATTGTTTACAATAATTGGGGTGGGGGGGTGTTCGGTTGAAAGTGGTAAAGAAAATAAAACTAAAATAAAATAAAGCAAGTAGTGAAAAATGATAAAACTAATAAATGGATTTTGGAATCTAGTTCTTGGTTTAATCTTGGCCTACACACTAATAAGCATACTTCAATGTCTTGTTATTCTCATACCTCTCCTAGCAACTATTAATCGTAGGTTAACAACAAGTTCTATTAACCCTGATTTTTCCTTAAGTTGTGTTCAATTAAAACAAACTCTTTAACTGAACCTAGCTATCAAATAACCTAGAACAAGCTCTCTAGATTTAATAGGATAGCTGCAAAACAAACTAGGAAAACAAATTAATCTAGGCAACACCATACAAGCTCAAGTAGTTTAACCTAGGTTATGTTATCCCTAATGATTTGAAACCATTAGTTGCCACAATTAAATCCAAACATAACTATTACATATTGTATTTAAGATTATAGTAATGGATTTACATAAAAATAATCTAATAAAGCATTAAGATCATTCTTGCACAACACCAAATTCAATAACATAGGATAATATAAACAATCTCTAAGAGAGAAAGAACACATCTTTAGCTCTGATATCCCTCGTGAATTGGAAGAGGGAGGCTTAGCTCTCCATAGGTACCAAAGAATTAATTCTACCCACTTTTGTGTCCCAAAACCAACTATTACATCTTGTATTTAAGATTATAGCAATGGATTTACATAAAAACAACCTAATACAACATTAAGATAGTTCTTACACAACACTTAATTCAATAACATAGGATAACATAAATAATCCCTAAGAGAGAAAATGTGTCTTTGGCTTTGATATCCCCTAAAAACTAGAAGAGGGAGGCATAGCTCTCCATAGGTGCCAAAGAATCAAGGGTTTTGTCCCCCTTCATGTCCCCAAACCAAGTCATGTTTTTTTTAGCAGCTCAAATGACATTTTATATTAAAAGTTATGGTTTTGGGGAGATAGATGGTTTGATGCATGACCATATATCAAACCGTGTATGACAAGAAATCTCCCCAATTCATGACTATACGCGGTTGGGTAAACGATCATGTAAGTAAAATTTTTTTTTCTAAATGTATAAACAGTTGTGGGAATAGATACATAGTCATGTATCTTCCATATCATCTTGAAAGCTTCATTTCCTTGGATTTTCTTGTCCCATATTCACCCTAATCTGTCTCCTTTTTGTTCCGAAAGGACAATTGAATGTGAACATCAACAGGATAACTCAAAGAATGTTCTTTTAACTCACTTTAGCTCTTATGCTCCAAATTGTACCTAAAACCAAATATGAACCAAAATGAGTTTCTTAAACATCTCATACTACTAATCACTAAGTGTTATTGAATAAATATACAAATAATTAAGCATATATCAAATTCCCTTATACTTAGCTTTTGATAGTCCTCAAGTAAAACAATAAAATCAAAGTTACAAACAAAAAACTTTTATAATTCTGTATTTCCTAAGAATAGATAGTCATAAATAAAGTGCAATAACTTTCAAAATCATAGCAAGAACTCAACATTTAATGCCTCTACTTATAATCAATCAACGATCATCACCTTTAGAAACTAAGCAATGTAGTGGTAAACTCGGACAAAATGTGTTTAAATAGTATTAATCCATAGGTACACTCAAACATCATTCATGATCAAAACATTCCATAATTTTTAATATCATTTCATTCTTCCACCGCTAAGATTCACATGCATAATCACGAAACAAAGGAATTTTCTAGGGTTGTAATATATGCAAGGGTTAAGGTGAGAGGTATTTGGCTAATGTAACACAAAATCCATTAAAGCTAGTGAAGTAAGAAAAACATTCAATTTAACATCAAGTGCAAAAACTAATATTCACTCAAAACTATGTACATCAGCTATAATGAATGCAAAAACTATATCTCACAGCTTAAATTAAAGCTCTCACACCACAAATCTCACGAAGCATAAGGAATTAGAAGGAATCACCCTTACAATTGACGGACAATAATAGCTTATAACCATAAGTGTTCATCTTTCAAAACAATATCTACCGTATAGGCATTGTATTCAAATCATCCATTCCATACAACTTTAGGAGGAAAAACTAATCATTAATAACTCTGCAAAACAATTACATCTCCTCCTTAATACTTTTATTTAAACATATTTTCTTTCCTTCTCTTTTATTTTTATTTTTCTTTTCTCTTTCTCTTTCTCTTTTTCTTTCTTTTTTCTTTTTTAATAAAAATTAAAAGAAGCTATATCAATATTTGGAATTCAGTAATAACAAATAAAATGATATTCTAATAATTATAACCAACCCACATATATGCACACCCCCACGCATATACTTTTGTGCAACCATAATCATCAGCAACCAATAAATGCTCCATTAACTTTAAGGCTTGGGTAGGACATTTAGTTATGTTAAACGCATGTGTGTTTAGGAAAAAAAAGAAAAGGCAATTAAAGTTCAATGAGGTTTATCAAAAAGGAAGAATCATTCAATAGGTGAGCTATTTCACTAATGTAGATTATGAAACAAATAATGCCTCTATCATTTCCATGTTAACACGTGCAATAAAATGTGGTCTTGAATAGAAAATCAAAACAAAGTTATGATGTACATGTCATGAAGGTTACATATAAGAAAAAGACAATGAGACTGATATGGATGTGTTAATCTATAAAGGCTCAAAATCTCAATGGTTGTATCTACCACTAGTCACTAGTCTTTTACGGATAATGTATATTAACCAATCACAAGAGTAAAAGTACATGCTTATGTTGCCATGAATTTTTCTAGTCAATTCGCTCTCTAATCGTGGCTATATAGTCCTAAAAGTAATAAAAAAAGAGAAAATGGTTGTTTTTTTTGTATTGATTCTCTCTTTTTGTTTAGAAACTAAAAAACACGTAAGATAAAAAAAAACTAAAAAACACAAATGCATATCCTAATAAATGAGAAAATATAAAGGAAAAGAAATAAACTTCCCTTGGATTGCCTCCCAAGAAGCGCCTTTGTTTATTATAGCTGACTCAAATCCTTGTTTTCCTCATCATATGAAAAAGCTATGATCTTCTAGTGTCATAACTTGCACTTTCCTCACTT
Organism: Erythroxylum suave; assembly: GCA_027563595.1. NCBI lineage: Eukaryota > Viridiplantae > Streptophyta > Magnoliopsida > Malpighiales > Erythroxylaceae > Erythroxylum > Erythroxylum suave. The sequence goes on along the minus strand of JAOSBN010025061.1, from coordinate 8,717 downwards.
GAGGTTCTTCAAGTAGTGCTAGTGTCTTCCCCATCCTTATTCTCTTAATCTCTATTGAGTCCCTACACTATTGAAAAATCTCCAATATCCCTTCATCCTTGTCCTCCTCATTTAATTTCTCCAATATGCTAGCTAAAGGTGAAGGATTAGACTTAAAAAGAATTAGGGACTTAGTACTTACCATGTAACATCCCATTTTCCTATGTTAAGAGTTAGATCCCTAGAATATTGAACATGAGAGACATTAATGAGAAATTAGGGAATTGCATTTCATAATCATAATATAGTATACATAAACGTGTAGCACACATTACAATTACTATACATGCACACATTTGACATTTTCTGGGTATAATTGATATTTAATGTGATTATAATGTGAATTATGGATTATGTGCCTTAAAATTTGAGTTGGTTTTTAATTAGTGACTTAGAATTTTTGGTGAAAATTTATAAAAATTATGAATTTATGGGTATTTTAGGACTAGGAAAAATGCCAAGTGGTAGAACAGTTGATAAATGACAGGAAAATTAAGTTTCAATTGGTAGCAGAAATTATTGATAAGAGACATTAAGATTTAATGATAAGTGTCATAAAAAATCGAGAGACAATTGGATAAGAAATGGGGAACAAATGGACTACTAGTTAAAAGTACCAAGTGAAGACCACAAGTAAGTGACAACTTGTCACTTGCCTTGCTACTTACTTTAATCCACGATGATTACGCTAAAAGACCATACTTTACATTGTTTTTCATTTGTCTTATGCTTTCCTTATTCTTCAATGTCACTTGCCTCTTATTACTTGCTTTAACCCATGATGTTTATACTAAAAGACCATACTTTACATTGTTTTTCATTTGTCTCATGCTCTCTTTATTCTTCACCTTGTTCATTATTTCTTCTCCATTTATGACATCTCTAATTTTTACCATCTTGAACGTTAGTCTCATCCTTCACTTGCCACTTCAAAATCTTTGTCTTCTTCACCTTGCCATTAGAAGACCCAAATCATTCTTCCATGCAAGATGAGGATCGTGTAATATAAGGAGTTAGGGTTTCTTAAAGGTTTTGAAGAAGCTTTGGATAAATCAAGTAAGTAACTTATTAATCTTCATGGCTTTGTTGACTGAAACATGTTTTGATGATAGTTAAGAGTTAAATGATCATAAGATGAGTATGTGTACATGTTGAAACGTGAATGAGAAACATGGGTATGTTCATGTCTTGCTTCTACATATATTATGATTAATGATCCACAAAATGATGTAAAGAAGATTTAGATATGAGTTTGTAATCGAAAGATCATTAAATTGGTGAAGGAGAAAGTGAAGAAAAAATTGAGTGCTAAATGGAAGTTCCATGTTTTGTTTTCAACGTATATTAACATGGATTTCTTTGAATTTTATAGAGATGAACTAGAATGAGTTTAAAGCCAAAGGAAAGGCTAGTGTATTGTCTCAAAATGAGAAGAAGAAAGGTGATAATTAATAGATAAAGTAAAGTTGAAAATAAAGTTAAATTGTTCAAAAATTGATGATGAATGTGGATATTAACATGTTATGTTTTGGTATGTTATAATGTGGATGTTAGTAATTGAAATAGAGGTGAAGTAGAGCGAATTAAAAGATAAAGAAAGTGATAGTATAATGTCTTGAAATGAGGAGAATTAGGATAAAAGTTTATAGATAAAGGGAAGGTTATGATGTAGTTGAATATGTGCTGAAATATTGAAGAATGCATAAACATGGTTGATGTTATGTTTATGTGATTATGATCAAAAAAATTTTATGATGTGTTTTGTGGATGTTTTGGGTTGGAATGGAGGTGAGATTGAAGAGAAATTGAAGTAGGAATGATAGATTTACATAGTATGGGTTCGATGTAACTTAGGGGTTGGAAATCTAGAAATTTGACCCTTATATATCCGTTAGATGAACTTCATATCCACTGGGCAGACATGCTTTTGAATTTTAGCGTTCTAGCTTTGTTCATGTCTGTTTGGAGGGACATATATGTCAGTCGCGCGGACATTCACAGGATAGTTTCATAAATGTGAAATTTTGACCCCTTAGCCAACAAAATCTCTCTTTAGGGTCTTCACGAAGGCTGTAAAACTTGAAGTCTTATTCGAATCCTTACTTAAATAACGTTAATTTGACATCCATAGTGAAAGTTATGCTTATTTTTCCAAATCATGTACAGATATGAATTATAGACTTGTCAATGCTTTCCTTTGATGTAATTAGGCTTGAATGGGATTTTAAATGAGCCTAGTGGTTGATGAATGAAACGATTAAAATAATGAAAGTATATTTGGTATTAAAGAATGATTGAAAGATAATGTTAATTGATTGTGAGAAGCGTATTAAGGAAATGTACCCGGGATTGTCAATATGAGCATGCATTATACATTACACATATACATATGAGTACAATTGAATGTTTAGGTGGTTATGCAATGTACAGTGTGTGCGTTGCATGAAATTTTTATACTGGATTCAACATCTACATTCAGACGTTTCGAATCATGGAAGCTAATGCTAATCTGGAGCGTACTGTGAGTCGACCTAATTGGTCTCACTTTCATTATTTGTTCTGTTTTAAATTACGTATTGAGTGACTACTGAATGTGAATGTGATTGAGACACTTCTAGACATTAATGGTTCAAGGAGTTTGATAAATGTGAGAACATAGGAAGTGTTCATTTGTGTGAATTGGAATGAAATAAGTGATTCTCAACATTATTGTTGAATGTCGGACATCGATTCGATGAAAATTGTGAATGGGAATGTGAATGTGGAAAATTGAGCACTAGTTATTGATTGAATATATGTGAATGTGATACATTTCATTACATAAATGCATAAATAGATAAAGACTGTTGTTACCATAGTTGTCATTGAAAAAGAGCTTAAAACTCAGAATTTGGTAAGAGCCTCTGGCTCACTATGTATAATGAGCTCTATATCCCTAATGTATAAGGGACAGTTATTATGAGACTGGTTTCCATAATGGATATGGGATAGTCACAAGCACTCGGTCATAACAATGACAATTGGCAGTGAGTCTCATGAGCATCACATCTATAATTTGATATGTATGTTTTAAATGGTCAAAATGAACCGTTTGACTGCTCTGAAGGTGAAATATGAAATAAATGAATAAAGTGTTAATTGATGAAGTGATATAAATTTTGTGATTATATGAACTATTGTGTTATGTTATATGAGTCATCGAGAATGGTCCGCTCACTGACTTTGGAAAATTCACCCTAAAATTGCCACTTTTTTAAGGCTCAGAGGAGATATCTAGTTAGACCAATTGGAGTATAACTATTGCATTCAGAAAAGAGTTGGGGTCGGGATCAACTCGCGTTTATATCAGTTTTACATTATTTTTATATTAAAGAATGTATTCCGCAAATATTGTACTTTGTATATATGACAAATTCTGTCATGTAATGAATTCATGATGGGAAGTGTTTTGTAATTATAATAGATCTAAATGATTACTGCAATGTGTATATTTTTTGTAACAATTGTGATTGAAATTGTTACAAATAAAATCGGCTATTAATGATTATTGATTTTTTGAAGAATGCATATGATGTTTGAGAAAAATTTGTAATGAGCAGTGTTTGACTGCTCTAACATGCCACTTTCACAGGGTGCGTGTCTAAATGTCTTCGAGATGTATGGATATGTGCTCGATGGAAGTGGGGTGTTACAATTCTTTGTATCAAAGCCCAGATTTAGCATCTTACATAGGTAATTTTCAAAATATATGTTAATGTACATGCATTTTAGACATGTGATAGCTTGTAGTAGTAGTAGATCCCTAGTATGAGTCGTGAGTCACACACATGAGCATTTGTTTAGAGTTTCAGTTGATAGAAATAGTGAAAAAATGATGATGATTTATTAAAATTTGAGAAAATGAAAGTTTGTGAATATCTAGAAATGAGACATAGTATACGGTTCGATATGATATACAAAGAGTCAATGCATTTGTATTGGTGGGCATATTAATGAATATGACATCAATATTGTACTGTGATGGTATATTCTTGATTGTAACATAAACGTGAATATATTGTTGAGGATTGATTGAGGAAAATAGAGATAGGATAGAGATGACAAGATTAAAAGTGTACAAGCAAAGTGGAATGAAAACAAAATTTACTATAACCTTGAGAGGTTGAAATTGGATTAGAAATGGTTATTTGGTTAAAGTGACAAGAGTTATGATCCACCATAAGAATATGTTAATGGAATCGAGATTAGAATTTCACGATGATTATGCATATATAATTTTGAATTGATTGTCAATATACATATATAAGATGTCATAAAGGATAATTGGAAGATGAGATGAATTATAGCGACATATATAGAAGTTCTAAAAATTAAGTTGAATTGTTATTGTGAGTACATATTTGATAATATGATCACCTTGACAAGAAATGTTATTCAGCACATGGGTATCATATACTTGGATATGAAATAGGAAGTGATCCATTACTTATTGAATACTTTTGAGTTTTAATCCCAATAGTTAAAATTTTAAGATGAATTAGAGTAGCGTAAGGAAGCATTAATAATGACCAATTGGGGACAGATTGAGAGTGTAAATGATGTTGCTATGTATGATGGACTCGAGGAAAAGGAAGGAAAAAGAAGTAGGGCACGATTGTGGCATAATCTCTACGATCATGGCCGAAATTATTTGATTATGTCACAATCATGGGAAGGTCTACCATGATCATGGACAGGTACAAAAGGAGAAGTGTTGTCAATTGAGATTAAGGTATCCTTAGCATAATTTATTAATTGGTGACTTGTCGGAAATAAATCCCAAGATAAGATGGGGTGACCTTGATGATATAAACCTAAGTAAATGAAACAATAGTATGTATACTACATCGAGTTTCAGTAAATAGAACGTTATCATCTTGTAAGAAATGATAGAAATTGATCTTATTGAGGTAAAATTTCTTGAGGTAAAATTTCTAATAAGCAATAATGAAAATAGTTGAATGATAAGTATTACTTGAATAATATAGAAGATAGTAGTAAGAAATCTTCTTAAAAAAAGAGGGACTTTCATCGAATTAGATCAAGTAGACTAGATGGTTTACTTCTAAGAATAAATGAATATTGAATGAATCATAAGTGAATATTGGAGTCAGATAGATATAAGACTCAGTTACTAGAAAAATGAGTATATTATAGAGAGTGCATGTGTTGTATCTATTGTAAAGCATCCAACTATGTTATTGGATTCATGAATTGGAGATATTACTATTGCTAAAGGAACTTAGATTGACAATGTATTCGATATTCGTATATTCGAAGAATACCAGTTAGATTTGACTATTATGTTCAGAAAATCAAGGTTTGTGAATAAATTGGAATGTGTGGAGAAACTAGCATGAATGGATAGATATTAGAATAAGTCGATGAGAAATCAGATGAAATCGAATGGATGAAGAAAGTCATTCAAGAAATGAAATCAATTGGGAGATTGAGAAAAATAGGAGATAACATTACCCATTTGAGGAATTAGATACTTAAGAATTTCGAGAAATAGTTGGGGGCGTTTTGAGTTAACAGTGATACCTATATGGGCTAACAACTGCCCGACAATATACATGGTATTAATGAACAAGGTGTTTCAACCTTGCTTGGATAAATTGGTGACCATGATCATAAGATGATAATTGAGTATATTCAAAAAGTTGAAAGGAATATTGTGAATATTTGAGGTAAATCTTACATATCATGAAGGAGAAACAATTATATGCCAAATTCAATAAGAAGGAAATTTAGCTTGATCAAGTAATATGTTGGGTCATATAGTCCCTGAACATGGAATATTGGAAAACCTAAAGAAAATAGAGGAAATGAAGAAGTGAGAAATTATGGGGAATATGTATATGAGATCTGAAGTTTTCTAGAATTAGTTGGATATTAGATATTGTTAAAGGTTATCGAGGGGTTTTTATTGATCTTACCCTTTGACAAGATTTCTGAGGAAAAATTTGTCATTCAGATGGACTAATGAATGTAAGAAGAATCTTGAGGAATTAAAATCACCGATGTAATTATATTATTTGGATTTGGAGATTATATGGTATATAATAATGTTTCACATGAGAGATTAGGATGTACTCCAATGCAACATAATAAAGTGATTTTGTACGCATAGAGACAATTAAAGTCTCATGAGTTGATTAATTGATACATGATTTAAAATTTACTATAATAGTAATTGCTTTGAGAACTTTGAGACATTATATGTACAGTGACACATTTTGGATATATATAAATATACAGATCATTAACGTTTGAGTTGGTTATTGAGTTTGAAAGAATTGAATACGAGATTGAGACAATGGATAGAGTTACTTGAAGGTTTTGATGTACAAATGAGTATTAACTAGTACAGCTAGTGTCGTAATTTGAAGCATTAAGTAGAAAATCCAATAGCAGTGTAGTATAAATTCAAATATTGAAGTTAACAAATCTAGTGCAATGAAGAGCCTAGAATGATTGAGTTGAAATTGGGGAAAAAATGAATTGTTATTAGCTACCTATAATTTAAGACTAGTTTTGCATGAAAGGATTAGAAAAGCCCTAAGTGAGGATTCAAAATTGGTGAATCTTATTGAGGAATTGGAAATGAATTTGAATTTTTAGTTGAATTGGAAAATGATATTTTGTGATTCTAGTAAAAAGTATGTGTACCTGATAAAGATGATTGAGCAAAGAGATTATTAGGGAAAGCACAACTAACAACATATGCTATACATCCCGGTAGGAATACATTGAAACAACATTTAGCTGCTAAGGATGTGGAATCAAATGATTGAATTTTGATTTGCTAAAATTCTTAACTATTGAAGATCTACCTAGAGCTTAAATTTTGGAGTTCATAGGAACATGAGGTCAATATACAGTTTTGATTGATTTTAAGCATAATAATCATTATCACCATAACATCGTAGAACATTGTATGAGGCATTATACGACAGAAATAGTCATCCGCCTTTATAATGAGATAAGATGGCCTAAAAAAGTTGAAGGCAAGAATCGATTCAAGATTGTTGTTGATAAGTGAAATGAATCTGTAGTATAAATTAAGTGATTCAAAATAGACAAAAAGATAAATTACACCGAAATGCATTGGTCCATATGAAGTTATTGAGAAAATAAGGCCATTGACTTATGATTTAGTCTTACCAACTAACATATTCATAATAGGTTACATATGAGTACATTTAAGGGATGTTGGTATGATCCGATAGATGTATTATCAACATAAGAAATGAAATTGTGAGTAATATGAGATATATTGAGGAATCAGTTTAGATAAAGGGATATCAGAATAAGCAACTGAAAAATCAAATGATTCCATCAGTTGTAGTCATTTGGAAGAAATTATTTGGGTGATGAAGTTAAATAGGAAATGGAGGAGCATTTGAGGAAACAATACCCCTGCCTTTTTGATCAATCAGATAAGAATTTCGAGGATATTGTTTCCTCAAACACTAAATTTCTCCATTTACAACATCTTCAATTTTTACCATCTTGAATGTTACTCTCATCCTTCACTTGCCACTTCAAAATCTTTGTCTTCTTCACCCTACCATTAGAAGACCCAAATCATTCTTCCATGAAAGATGAGGATCTTGTGATATAAGGAGTTAGGGTTTCTTCAAGGTTGTGAAGAAGCTTTGGATAAATCAAGTAAGTAACCTATTAATCTTTATGGCTTTGTTGAATGAAACATGTTTTGATGATAGTTAATAGTCAAATGATCATAAAATGAGTATGTGTACATGTTGAAATGTGAATGACAAACATGGGTAAGTTCATGCCTTGCTTCTACATATATCATGATTAATGATCCATAAAGTGATGTAGAGGTGATTTGGAGATGAGATTGTAATCGAAAGATCATTAAAATGGTTTAAGAGAAAATGAAGAAAAATTTAAGTGGTAAATGGAAGTTTCATGTTTTGTTTTCAATATATATTATCATGGATTTCTTTGAATGTTACAGAGATGAACTAGAATGAGTTTAAAGCCAAAGGAAAGGCTAGTGTATTATCTTAAAATGAGAAGAAGTAAGGTGATAATTTAGAGATAAAGTAAAGTTGAAAATAAAGTTAAAATTATGCAAAAAAATTGATGATGAATGTGGATATTAACATGTTATGTTTTGTTATATTGTAATGTGGATGTTAGTAATTGAAACAGAGGCGAGGTAAAGTGAATTAAAAGATAAAGAAAGTGATAGTATAATGTCTCGAAATGAGGAGAATTAGGATGATAGTTTATAAATAAAGGGAAGGTGACGATGTAGTTGAATATGTGCTGAGATATTGAAGAATGTATAAACATGGTTGATGTTTTGTTTATGTGATTATGATCAACAATTTTTTTTGATGTGTTTTGTGAATGTTTTGAGTTGGAATGGAGGTGAGAATGAAGAGAAATTGAAGTAAGAATGATAGATATACATAATATGGGTTAGATGTAATTTAGGGGTTGGAAATACAGAAATTTGACATGTAAATGTCTGTTGGGCAGACTTTATGTCTGCTGGGCCGACATTGTAGCACCCCACTCCTACAAGACCCAAACCCGACATCGATGGTGATATCTGAGTCCGTACCTCGCAAGGGTGGTGTGCTAGAGCACTAACAATC
>JAOSBN010025050.1:0-16912 GCA_027563595.1 Erythroxylum suave | reverse complement strand
TGTTCGTGGCTCTAGAAGGATTAGGATATCTATTTTATGCAACTTTAAAAGTTGCTTAAGTCCATTTTTTGTTTTTGAATTGGAAATACCACGGCAATTCCAGGACATAATGTTGTACTCCATTGATAATAGTTGTGGTGGTTTTGGAGCTTTACCTGGTTATAGCAGGTGGCTCCTTGTCCCCCATTGGATGATCGGCTGTGTAGATGTCAATGAGTGCCTCATCGAAGTCCCCGTCGACATGGTCAGGTTGCTCCATCATCTCTGTTTCATCCAGGGGTGTCTGTTCTATAGACCTGGTGGCAGTAGCATTTAAATAAATACCTTTTTGGTCTGTTGAATTTGCAATAAGAGGATTCTGTTGTAATTCTTTTTCTTTTCCTTTCGTTCCATGTAGCTTTTCTGGTGCAGGATGTGGAATAAGTGCAACAGTGTGATTATGAGAAGCTGCTGGTGGATGTAATTGTATTGTGTTGGAAACACTTGGGTTCGGATGTGCCTTGGAATTTGTTGTGGAAGAACTAATTGGAGTTGTTGTTTGCTGATGTTGAAATGTGAATGGATCAGGCTCCTGTTGGGCTTTTTGATTTTGTTGGTCTGTAGGGATCGGTTGGGCCTTGAAGACTTTGGGTTCCATTGGGTCTGTTGCCGGTATTGCAAAGTTCGTCTTTTTGACCCAAACCTCCTCCCTCGCCTGTGGACTGATCTTCCGTTTCCTTCTTTTCAGTGGGGCCTGAGTATTGGGTTTTGTTTTCCTAGTATTACTCATTTCTTTTCCACTTGTACCTGCCATAGAGAAGATAGGGACAATATCTGGAGGAATAAAAAAAGTTGGGTCTTCCTATGACTCTTCTGATAAGACCTGGAACCTGCCAGACGTGAGGTAATCATTTATACCCTTTTAAAGATTGTTTTTATGTTTAGAATAATGTGAGGATCCAGTTTGAGTAGGCTGTTTATACGCTTTCTTCTTAGCCACCATCCAGGGTCCTGGTTTCGAGTAATCTATTCGTTGCTTCTCATTGGCGGCGGGGGATGATGATGATGGAGTTTGAAATTGTTGCTGGTCACCTCTGATTTTCCCGCCAATACCGTTGCAACCCTCGGCAACGCATCTGAATGATCTTGATGATGTCCGCCCGCTGTTTGATCGGAAGGTGGGTAGCCGGTGGTTGGTGCTTCGGTAGGTAAGTTCTGAGCCGATGATGAAGAAATATTCTGAGACGGTCCAGTCGGCCTTTCTCCTGCTTTTGATGCTTCTTCTGCACTGAGAAGAGGACAGAGGGCTTTGTCATGGCCAAATTTAGCATAATGAAAACAAATGTTATGCAGTGATTCATATTCTATTCTGAATAATTTTCCATCAACAGTAACATTGGTTTTGAGAGGTTGAGTTAAGTCGAGTCTGACAGCTAATCTGGCGAATAATCCTCTTTGAGCCCCTAATGTATGATCATCCGCTCTCAGAAAGTTGCCAATGGGCTTTGTGATTTCAATAAGAAGATCCTTATGAAAATATCGGGGTGGTAGCCCTGGAATTCTGATCCAAGTGGCTACCACCTCGATGTTCTCTGATTTCGTGTTGAAATCTCTGCTCCACGAATAGATGGTTAGATAGTGACTGTGAACGATCCATGGTCCTCGGAACAGTGCAGTGAAATAATCCTCCTGGCATGAGAGCTTGACCAGGTAAAAACCATCTTCAATGTCTATTATTTTGATACCTCCTTTGGGTTTCCACATGGTGGTCAGTTTGTAGTGAAGATATCTATAAGTAATGTGCTCTGCTAATGGCTTGATGATAACAGTGTGTTGAAAGGTGAGATCCATGGATTGTTGTACCCTTTCGCTAAAACTAACACTTGGACTGGTTTCTATTGAATTGTGAGTCACTTCTCCTGGAAGAAGTTTGATAGGGAATTTCTTGAAGGGGTGCATGCCCAGCATCTCCTTGAAGGAAGGTTGCTTCGTTGATGATGGAGGTTGTTGCTGGGATTGGAAGTCAGAGGAGGTTTGTAAAGATGGCGTCTCCTGTGTAAGAGGCGTTAGAGGCTGAGAAGATGCACCTTGGACATCAGCAGAATGGTTATCAGAGACCAGCGTCTTTGAAGGGTCACGGATGGAGCCCTCTTCAGAGTCTAGCATCTGTGTGTCATCAAGACTTGTAATTTTATTCTTTACTTTGAGAGTAGCAGGGTTTGAAATTGCACCGCCGGGGTCGCCGGCGATGGTATCCATGTGTAGAAGTAAAGATGGTCGAAAGAGAGAGAAAGCTTGAAGATGTTTGAAAGAGAGAGAAAAGACTTTGGTGACTTTCAATTCAGATTTCACGAAATCTCAAATTGCCTCGATTTCTCATTATCTCTGTGCGATAATCCAAGTTCAAGTATCACATATTGGTCTGATTTTTTATTGAAGAAATCCATTCTAACATCTTTTCATTTCTTTCAAAAAAGATCAAAGATGGATATTCTATGCATTTTTGGTCAAAGAAAAAATGAAACGGTTGATAATGTTGACGTTTGTTGCATTACTTTTTCAAGAGCTAATGTTAATTATTATATTAATATGATCTGTGACACGCTGAGGAATTCCATCCCCAAAGCTATAGTTTATTGTCAGGTTCGAGAGGCCAAGAGATGTCTTCTCAGTCACTTCTATGTAGAAGAGAGGTAAGGCTTCCATTCTTATTCCATATTATCTACATGTTGGCACCATTTGAAAGCTACAGCGGCATGGTTGGATTGCTTAGCTCCAGATAAGTTATTGTCTAAACAGGAGAGCAATACACACCTTTTAAAAATTGGAAACTTAGAATTGGTGGAATGGTTTGGCATTCAAGGATAAGTTTGTTATTTAACCAATGGGTTATTGACTTAGATGCACGGTTAAACAGAGAAGAATGATCGTTACTCTGATAATCATTTGAGGAGGATCAGTATGTAATACTCTACTTTTCAGGATTTCTCATTCTCTCTGTGTGATAATCCAAGTTCAAGTATCACGTATTGGTCTGATTTTTTATTTTAGAAAACCATTCTAACATCTTTTCATTTCTTTCAAAAAAAGAACAAAGATGGATATTTTATGTGTTAGGATATAATATATATATCTTTTATTTAGTTTTTGCATTTTAATTGGACATATAAGATATAACTTGTAGGAATTCTACACTGCATTGGAGTCTATCATCATGGTGATATTGGAATTATTTTACTGTTGGATTTTGCTTTTAATGCTGGACATGTTGGTAACTAAATAGTGTTATCGCAGATGTGTTGAATTTGTGGATTGAAGAATATTACAAGGGATTAGGTTATTGTGTATTTGAATTTGAAGTGTTGGTTGCATGGTTGTAGTGGGACTCTTATTGTTTGTGTGATTGTGCACAACTCCTATCTACTGTAGAAGTCTATCTCTAATGTGAGTGTGTTGAAACAGAGTAGAGGTGAATGTGTGGCATTTAGAAAACATGTGCATGTGCAGCATCAAGGGAGAGTGTGTGTGGCATACAGTTTAGGGGAGTCACTTTTCAATGAAACATAACGATGTTGGAGCGTGCTTGAGTGTGGTGTGCGTTAATCTTCTCCAAGTCTCTTGCTTTATTTGAGGAATTCAACTCCTACCAAGAATTAACTTCATGGGTTGTCTAACGTATGGGTCAAGGTTGAACTGGGTATTGTGTGAATAGAATATAGTGCCACTATAATTTTTGTACCAAGTGTTTTTGTGAACGGATTTATGTGGTGGTTTTAAGTTGTGCTGGTCGGTTTTATGTTGATATTATGGTGGTGGATTGAAGTGCGCAAGAGGTGTTAATTTACTAGTTAGAGAGTGCCTTTTTGACAATAGCTAAGTGACATGGATGGCAACTTCCTCTCCATTCTTTTCAGCCTTCGTATATGTTGGTCACAAGTTCTCGAGTAAATAACGTTATAATGGATTGCAGAACATTGAGGGGCTGTGGTAGATTGGCAATGATTATTAATTGATTTCCTTTTGGCTGCGTATACTTTGGTTGGTGAACGTATTGTCGATGCAACTGTGATTTCGTGTTGGTGTTTATGTGAATCAGCTCATTGTTGTTGCGATGACTTCCAAATCTATTTCAGTTGAGTTGAACTTATTGGGAAGTTGTTCTTCTCTTTTATCTCAAGTGTTTTATGTTTTTATTCTTAATTGATTCATCACTTGAGTTACTTGTTTATTGTTCTTTCGTTAAAAGGTTGTTTGAGTGAAATTAGTGAGAAAATCCTTTATTGAGGTTAACAAAAGTCGATCGTGTTATTGGGTGTGAAATTCTTTCACGGGAATTGAGGTTGAGAGATAGCGTCAAGAGTTGAGTGGTGTTGGCTCAGTAAAGCCTTGGGTAAATCTATTATACTTTAATAAAATTATTAATCTGGGTGAGGGCCCCGCAGACGTAGGCAAGGAGTGTTGAACTGCGCTACCAAATTTCTGGTGTCATTTATTATTTCGCTTTTGATTGGTTTTGTTTTTGTTTATGCCAGAGACGACTATGTAAAATTGAAAAGTTTGCAAAACTACAACCCCTACGGTTTTTCAATTAGTATCAAGCAGATCATCGTTTCAGAACTTGTTGGCAAGTTGGCGCAGATCCTAGTTTCGCGAACATGACTAATTTTGAGATGAATTTGTTAAGAGGTAAAACAAGAAAGGAGCAAAGGATTAGCACTACAGGTTAAAACTAGAAAAGGTATGAATGATATAGAAGATGAATCCGACAAGAATGAGGATATGGGGTTGTTAACACGAGAGTTCAATAAGTGGCTAAAGAGAGTGAAAAAGGACAGACTCGACTTTAGCCAAAACGGTGGGAGCTCATCAAACAACAACTTCAAACAACAAGCCAAAACTCAAAAGGGAGAAAGAAAGGTAAAGAGAATTTAATGCCATGCGTGTCAAGGCTTCGGACCTGTTTAAGCGGAGTGTGCTAACATCTTGAAGAAGAGAAAAGGGAAATCCTATATGAGCACTTGGAGTGAGAACAAATCCGAGAGTGAATATAGTAGTGATGAAGAAATCTCTAATAGTACTATGGTAGTTGCTTTGTATAGCAAAAATCTAGTTACTTGCTTAATAGTAACTGAGAAGGAAGTAACTGCAGACATAAAAGGGGGGAAACGAAAAATTTCTAGAAAAACGTAAACAACTCAGCTCAAGACCAAGTATCAGATTATGACAGTGATGAAAGTGGCATAGATGATAGACAGGAGAATATTTACATGGCTTACAAAGCTTTGTATGAAAAATGGGGAAAACGTGTAGAAAGAATGAAAGATTGGAAGAAGAAAATCTGTCCACAAAGAACACTATCCAAGGTCTAGAAAAGAATTTGAAGTTGGCATTAGATGAGCTTGGTGAAGCTAGAATGAGATTAGTAACTACCGAAAAAGGGTTGAGAATGCTGAATGGAGGCACGGAAAAGTTAGAAAAGTTTATAGAAATCGGCTAGGTTAAAGGGGATCTTCAAGGCAGTGGTTACAAAGGTGAGTGTTCTAAGGTGAATGAGGAGAAAAATGATATGTCCAGATTTGTTTGAAAAGAAGAAACATCAAGAAAGAATCAAAGATTTGTTCCCACAAGTCATTTTTGCAGAGTTAACGGGCACATAAGGCCAAAATGCTCCAACTTACTACATATGTTGTTTCAAAGAAGCCAAAATCGAAGCACCTTATATCCCTTATATAAATTTCAGAATCAGCCTTTAGTACTAAAATCCACTTGGGTTAGAAAGGGTCAAGGACAAACACAAAGATAGAGTAAAGGAAAAATAAGAAAGTGTCTAGATTCACAGTTAGTTACTGCTTTTGAAGCAACTGCTCAAATTGAGGATAAATTAATTACTTCAGATAAAGAAATCAATCAGATAGTTGATGACCAAGATAATGTGACGGCGAATAAACCCAGGTTTGAATTTCTTCGAGGGGCATAGGGACTGTCTTCTTTAAATTTTTGAAGTTTTTTATGTTGTTTAAAAAAAAGAAAGAAAAGTAAGAAAAAAAGAAGAAAATGAAACATTAAAAGAAATTGTCTTCTTTAGTTTTTCTTTAGTCTTTATGTTGCCATTGTCGTCTCATCATTTTAGTAGTTTGCATTATGACTTCTATTTCGCTCAACCGAATATTTTTCAGCTCTCTCATCAGTATGGTCTCTCTCTTGGGTATCTCTCTCTCGTTTGGGCATATCTCTCGGTATTTTAAATGATGGTAAATTGTCATATCGACGTTCTTATGATTCTTCTGCTGCAGCTATTGTTGATTTTTATGATTATATGTTTTGACACTATTTTGTCCCAAGGGTGAGATATCAAATTGATTTTGGTGACTGTTTAATTCAGGAGGAGATTTTAAGGTATCTCTGTGAATATTAGTTTTGGTTTTTGGCATCTTTTGTCCCAAAGGGGAGAAATTTGGATGATTAGATTATTGTTACTATAGATGTTCTTTGGACTTGATGTTGGATTGAGGGGGAATTCATATGAAGTGTGAATTTGATATCTATATGTCCAATTAAATGATTTAGGGGAGCTTAATATTTGTGACAAATAATGTCAAAAAGGGGGAGATTGTTAGTATATATAAAATTCCTACAAGTTATATCTTATATTTTACACTGCATTGGAATCTATCATCATGGTGATATTGGAATTATGTTACTACTAGATTTTTCTTTTAATGCTGGACATGTTGGTAACTAAATGGTGTTACTGCGAGTTTGTGTTGATTTTATGTATTGAAGAATATTAAAGGGATTAGGTTGTTGCGTGTTTGAATTTGAAGTGTTGGTTGCACGGTTGTAGTGGGACTCTTATTGCTTATGGGATTGTGCACATCTCCTATCTACTGTAGAAGTCTATCTCTAATGTGAGTGTGCAGTAACAAAGTAGAGGTGAATGTGTGGCATTGAGAAAACATGTGCATGTGTGGCGTCAAGGGAGAGTGTGTGTGGCATAAAGTTTAGGGGAGTCACTTATCAATGAAACATAATGACGTTGAAGCGTGCTTAAGTGTGGTGTGCATTAATCTTCTCCAAGTCTCTTGCTTTATTTGAGGAATTCAACTCCTACCAATAATTAACTTCATGGCACTACAAGAATACAACACAATTTGTGACGTTTTTAAATTGTCGCAGAATGTCGAAAAACGTCGCAGATTGTGATGTAGAAAAAAGATTTTTGCGACATTTTACGTAAAATGTCGCAGAATATGGCAACATTCAGTGATGTTTACAAAAACATTACTAAAATGTTAGCCTTTTAGCGACATTACAAGAAAACGTCACAGAATCATTAATATTTTGCGACGTTTCAGCAAACGTCACGGAAAGGTAGATTTCGTGACGTTTTCTATAACGTCGAGGAAAACCACATTTCTCGCAAAATCTTTGATATTTGGCATCGTTGTGGAAAACACCGCAGAATGCTGCATTCTGTGACGTTTTTAAACGTCACGTAATGTTGGTTTTTGTGACGTTTTAGCTAAACGTCGTAAAATGTTGGCAAATCCACGATGTTTTAAAACGTCGTGGGATGTGTTAGCAAAACGTCGCAAAATGCCATTTATTTCTTGTATTTATTTTTTATCCCAAAATAAATTTAATTTAATAATTTTCCAATTTAAATATTATTTTTAAATCTTATATATTTAATAATTATTTAATATTGAATTTTTTTAATTTAATAATTCTTAAATTTTTTAGCATATCATTAATTTTAATAATTATTTATGTATCACAAGAATTTCATAAATGCAGACAATTTATTATTTAATTACAATTCCCAAACAATTTCATAACTGCTGCAAACATGAACATAGTATCTTGGTGGTTTTAGAGATCTAAACAACTACTTTATAACACACACAGATAGGATGACGGGATTTTATGATGATGATGACGAAAACGTTCTGGAAAGTTCGTTTTTAACTTGCTCTTCATTCTCCGGCACATGCTAGGATTCTTGCTATCATTGGTCAGATGTTGACCTATGAGGAAAGGGGAAGCTAAGCTTTTTGTGTTCAAAGTCTTCGTTTGTGATGTTTAAAGAATAAATGGTATCTTAATAAACTTAGGTAATTATATTGACCTCAATCATAGAAGGAGCAGCTGGGTGATGAGGACCCGCAGTCAATTGAGAAGAGAACAATGCTAGCCAAGAGGCTTGAGTTGTACAAATCAGTAAGGGATGAAATTGATTCAGTGGCTTGGAAATGAGAGATTTTGTCGCACAAGAAGCATGAAATGTGTTCATTTTTACCCCACTATTCTTTTCTAATACAACCTAAATCACGCATTGAAGATTTCACATATCGACTTCAAGAAAAAGCATAGCCTTGCATGTCGTATGGCTGAGATTTTTCTGTGATTTTGCTTCAGTATTAGTTGCAAGAGTAAATTGTTTTTAAGGATATGACCAATCCAGTCTCCAACAGTCAAATGTTCATCTTTATTTTTATGTGCTTCGATCTTCAAACTCCCTACCCTTCTATTATATATACGATGTAAAACTGGATATACGATATCATAAGGTGGGAGACTGAAAATGCACCTAAACTATACATGTAGTATATGGACTATGGAAGAAACAACTCAAAATTATCAACTCTGGAATTTTATTCTCCTCAATTCTTGTTGTAGCATGTACTATTGAGATTTTAGAAAAAGCAATGGAGATGCATAACAAGAATTTAAGATCCATGAATGGTGGAAAGTACAAAAACTCATTTCATATTGTGAGCCAAGGATCAACAATCAGGAAATTAGATGAGCAGTTTTCTTGCCTTCCCCTAATTTATAAATGATTCCATAATATATATATTAAGAATATGATAACATAAATTACTCATTAGAAATTGATTTTAAAGATAATAATTATATACTAATTATTTAACTTTACAATACAATCATCAAAAGTTATTATATACAAAATTTTGTAATCTTGCTTTTATCTAAAATATTTATCAATTCATCTTTAAAACATATATTTCTTAAATGAACTTCTTAAAAGTATTACTTTTATTAAGTGATTTTGATAATTTATTATCTTTTTTAGATCTTTCAATTGAAATTGTTTGAATATGTGTATATAATCTCATTTGGTGTATGCATAAGTTAAGAATATTTCTTTTTTTTCTTTTAAACTATTTCTATTAATTTCATAAAACAATTTATTTAGTGGATTCACTCCTAATTTTTGACAAGGATAATAACACACCGCCGTCCACATAAGTAAATAAAACTACAAAAGGCATCTCTATACGAACAATATTCTTTTGTGGATTTATTAATTTCATGCATTTATATCGAGGACTTCTGACAGTGACTTTTGTTTCTGAGTTGGTCGGAGACAGCAAAATTTGCATATTCATGCATTCCAGTTTGATGGGTTTCAAATCCTTTGTTCCAATATTGTTGTTTTGTCATAAAAACTACACCCGATTATGCTCAAAACTTACAAAAGAATGTCATGTTAAGTGCAAAGCAAGTTCTAACAGGGTTATTTGAGAAAGAATCTGCTCCACTTTGACGAGCTTGACTTTGAGAATTGCTAAATATGAGCTATCATATTCATGTATTAACACACTTCCTACTACTTGAACAGAGCATCTGCTCCACTTTGATGAGCTTGACTTTGAGAATTGCTAATTGTGAGCTATCATATTCATGTATTAACACACTTCCCGCTACCAGTTATTCGAGAGAGCATCTGCTCCACTTTGATGAGCTTGACTTTGAGAACTGCTAAATATGAGCTATCATATTTTACAATTGTTCATGCCAAGATTAAAGAATCACATAATGTAATTGATAAATCAATTTACGTACTTGTGGAAGACATATTGAATAGGAATATTCGCAACTCGATCTTCCTCTCCTTGCTCCTCAAAATTCCAGCCATCAATCGGGCAAGCTAGAAAACAACAACGGAGAGGAGAGGGGACCTAGCCTGTATATATAGATATTTTGAGTCATCCCATTAATGGCTTAAAACCCTAATAGGGTTTTAAGTAAATTGGCTCGCATACTTATATTACCACACTAAATAAATAAGCCCATAAGGTGTCCAACGATCCAGGTGATCACTAAACGTATATTGGGCCCAAACATAGTATCATTGCGAACCATAAGTCTAACCCGTAAACTTTGTAATCAAATGAAAAGCCCACATATGCGGAATTATTCTAACATTCTCCCACTTGGGCAAAAATTTGATTGCTACAAAAATTTTAACATCTGGGATAGACTACATAGGTGCCCACACATGTATAGCTCCAATGATAGTACCTTACGCAATATGATCCGGTCCAATAAGCATGTTAACATCGAACATGAAAATCGTTACACCATTAAAACGTTGTAAGACTATTCCATAACTACAAATGTCAACATCCTTATTGACATGGATTCCCATCCTCCAACCAATTTGGTAGTATGCAGTATGAACTTAGCACCAATTGTGATCAAAATGTGCTAATTCATATCGGTCCTCAAAATTCTTCGAAAAAAATGAAGCCACATGTCTCCAAAAGAGACTCATCTTATGACTTTATCCGTTATATCTCGAGATAACAATATCACAATAATAAGACATAAGTCAAATGCATGCTTAAAATAATGTATGGTTAGGGAAAATAATATATTTTATTATTGGAAGGGGCTATACCGGAAAACATATGGGCTGCCTATGTACCCCATTAAGGGATCAAGTCAAAACGTAGTTCTTATTATATAGATAACTCCCACTAACCATAAACATCAAATGTTTCCACAATACCTATATCAGCAACATGTGTCTTAAAAATTGTCGAAGCAAGTCCCTTAGTCAAAGGATCTGCGATCATGGCCTCTGTATTGATGTGCTCTATTTTCGTCTGCCCTTCCTTAAGTCTGTCTCTAACTACCAAATATTTCATGTCAATATGCTTTGACACACCAGAACTTTTATTATTCTTTGAAAATAACACTGCTACACTGTTATCACAATAAATAGTGATTGATATCGAGACGAAATCAACAACTTTTAACCCAAAAATTAAATTCTTTAACCAAACAGCTTGAATAATAGCTCCATAACATGTCACAAATTCAGCTTGCATAATAGAAGATGCCACCAGAGTCTGCTTAACATTTCTCCGTGAAATGGCACCACTAGCTAACATGAAAATGTATCCTGATGTTGATTTCAAATCATCTTGACATCCGACAAAATCAAAATCAGAGTATCCTACCACTTTAAGATGATTTGAACGCTGGAAGGTAAGCATGAAACTTTCAGTTTTCTTCAAATATCTCATAGCTTTCTTAGCTGCTTTCCAATGCTCATGCCTGGGATTAGACTGAAATTTGCTCAGAACACTGACTGCATAGGTTATATCTGGTCTAGTGCAAACCTGAGCATACATCAAGCTCCTTACTGCACTAGCATACGGTATCATCTTCATAGATTCTCTCTCGAGCTCATTCCTTGGACATTGAGATTTGTTAAACTTATCCCCTTTTACAATAGGTACATCACCAAGTGCACCATTTTGTATATTAAACCTTTCTAGAACACGTCATATGTAAGCCTCCTGAGAGAGTCCCAACAAACCATGATTTCTGTCACGATATATTTCAATTCCAAGTACGTAGGAAGCTTTTTCAAGATTTTTCATATCAAAATTAGCAACAAACATTTTCTTTATCTCATGAAGCAACCCTAAGTCACTGCTAGCAAG
Source organism: Erythroxylum suave (assembly GCA_027563595.1). Classification (NCBI taxonomy): domain Eukaryota; kingdom Viridiplantae; phylum Streptophyta; class Magnoliopsida; order Malpighiales; family Erythroxylaceae; genus Erythroxylum; species Erythroxylum suave. The sequence goes on along the minus strand of JAOSBN010025050.1, from coordinate 5,174 downwards.
CAAAATGTCATTAACATATAGGACAAGAAAAATAAAATTTCTCCCACTGTTCCTGAGATAGATGCATTGATCAACTTTATTTTCAACAAAACCAAAAGATGCTATAACCTCGTCGAACTTCAAATACCACTGATGTGATGCTTGCTTCAGTCCGTATAAGGATTTGTATAACTTGCATACTAAGTTCTCTTTTTCCCTTTACAGCAAAACCTTCAGGTTACCTCATGTAAACCCTTTCAAACAAATCTCCATTGAGAAAAGCTGTCTTAACATCCATCTGATGAAGCGCCAAATCATAGTGTGCCACAAGTGCTATAATAATTCGAAAAGAATCTTTGGACGAAACAGGCGAGAAGGTCTCATTATAGTCAATACCCTCTCGTTGAGTAAACTTTTTTGCAACTAGTCTCGCCTTCTTTCGTTCAACATTTCCTTTTGAATCTAATTTACTTTTGAAGATCCACTTGTTGTCTATAACCTTAGCATCTGGAGGAAGTTCAACTAGTTCCCAAACTTTATTCTGTTCCATAGAATTCATTTCATGTTCCATAACATTTAGCCATTTTTCTGAATCAGGACCTGTCAACGCTTGCTTAAAGGTAACAGGATCAACAATATGTCCAATATTAAAATCACTCTTCAATAAATATGTGGTGTAATCATTTGGCAATGTAGACCTCCTTTCCCTTTGTGATCTTCTGACTTATGGCTCAAAAACTGACTCAATCGAGATTGGAAGAGGAATCGGAAGTACATCTTGGTGTCTAGGTTCTTCATCAACAATTTCAACCGGCTAAAATATAACTCTTTCTTGTATAACAGGAACTGGAATAATAACTTGATTTAGTTCAACAAAAATTTCCTTTAAAGTAGAACTCCCACTATCACCAAAATCATTTTCCAAAAATTTTACAGTAATTGATTCAACAATCTTGGTGCCCTGGTTTGGACAGTAGAATTTATATCCTTTTGATCTATCTTGATACCCAATAAAGTAACTAGGAGTGGATTTTGGGTCTAATTTCTTTTCAAAAGGATTATAAATTCTAACCTCAGCTGGACACCCCCAAACTCTGAAATGAGCCAAACTAGGCTTACGTCCTGTCCATAATTCAAAAGGTGTCTTTACGACAGCTTTACTTGGAACTCTGTTCAAAATATACAAGGCAGTTTTCAAAGCTTCACCCTATAAATATTCCAGCAAATTTGTTCTACTCATCATACTTCTGACCATATCCTTTAGAGTTCGATTACGTCTTTCAAAAACACCATTTTGCTCAGGTGTCCCTGGCATGGTATATTGAGGCACGATTCCACACCCTTGTAAAAACTTTACAAAACCACCCATATTTTGACCAGACTCATCATATTTTCCATAGTACTTACCACCACGGTCAGATCTTACAACTTTGATACTTTTTCAACGTTGTTTCTGTACTTCAAGTTTGAAGATCTTAAATTTCTCTTGTGTACGTGATTTATCATTAATTAAGTACACATATACGTATCGCGAGAAATCAACAATAAAGGTTATGAAATACTTGTTCCCACATATTGTAGAGGATAAGAGTCCACTAATATTGGTATGAATTAAGTCCAAAATTCCATTACTCCTAGTGGAACCTTTTCTAATAGACTTAGTTAGTTTTCCTTTTATACAATCCACACAAATATCAAAATCAAAGAAGTCTAGAGATGGAAGCATCTCAACTTTCACCAATCTTTCCATCCTATCCCTTGAAATATGGCCCAAATGCTTATGCCATAACATAGAAGAATATTTACGGATTAGGGCTCTTTTCTTTGACACATTTGTAACATAAGAGGCTTCAACAAAAGGAGCTAAAGACAATTTGTATAATCCATCACATAAAAGACCATTTCCAATCAAACGAGAATCATAAAACAACTTAACCATTCCATTGCCAAAATTAAAGGAAAAACTAGAACTATCAAGTTTCGATATAGAAATTAAATTCTGTCTCATTGTCGGTACAAAAACTGTATTTTCTAAAATAAGAGAAAAGCTATACTCCAAAATCAACTTTACTACTCCTATGAATTCAACCTTCACTTGAACTCCATTCCCAACACACAGGTTCACTTCATTCTCACTTGACCTCCGTTTGCTTATGAACACCTATGGAACTCTTCTTCTTTTCTAACCAAGTCTTAAATTTGAAACAATCCTTCTACCAATAACCCTTTTTCTTGTAGAACTTGCATAGATCATCTTTCTTCACAGTTCCTTTGGGACCATTAGAAGTCTAACCTCCAAAAACTTTATTACATTGATTTCGATGTAACTTATTTCCCTTACGAAACTTAGACTTATGGTTACGAGAAAACCCTTTTTTTGTGGTGGTTGAAAAGGTAATTGAACAGTCTCAACAATTTCACGCCGTATTCTATGCTCCTCTTAGGCACATACTGCAATTAGGTCATTTAAATCCCATTTATCTCGCTGAGCATTATAAGCAACCTTAAGCTAATTAAACTAGCTAGGAAGGCTATTTAGAACATGATAAACCAGAAAAGGCTCTGCAATGGGAATCTTAAGAGCCTTCAATTTTGAAGATATATATATCATCTTTATAACATACTCCCTAACCGCACTTGCACCATCATACCTAATATTCATAAATTTGTCCATTAGATCTCCAGTTTCAGCTTTATGCGACTCAACAAATCTCTCTCTTATGGCATGCACAAAATCTTTGGCATTTAAATTGTTTGGAATAACACCCATAATGGAATCAGATATTGAACGCTTAATAATTTTCAAACATAGTCTGTTAGCTCTTTCCCATTTTTCATATTCAGTCACATATTTAGGAGAACTCTTGTCTATGGGTTTCGAAAGTTGTTTTTCCATTGCAAAATCTAGGCCCAAAAGACCAAGTGTAATTTCTACGTCTCGTTTCCATCTCACATAATTATTCCCAGTCAAAGTTTCAATAGCAGACAATTGACTCGAAAGGGATAAGGCATTCAAAACTATGGAAACATAAAATAATATATATTCAACATCATCCAAACATAATGCATGCAGTTAATGGATGATGAAATATTCATCTAATTAACATGGACAATTAATTAGAAAGTCTGTAATTATGGTCAAATCACACGAAACTTATTACGATAAGACACTAGGTGCATCGTTGTAAAGTCACCTTTGGGTCAACAATACAACATGCTATAAGGTACTCTTAAAACATATCACAATGCTAGTTAACAAAAAAACATTGGTTTTCGAAACACCAACACCTTTGGTTAGAAGGAGATTTGTAGACCAAGTGAAAACGTTAACTGTCTTATGCCAATTTCTAAAGCATTACATATAATACCACCTTTGGGCAAGATATTATATGCAAAATCCAAAAATGTAAAATTAACGTCCCTTGATTAATTTACTTGTTATAGAGAAAATCGAGTGAATAATAATGGGTGTGCCACTTTGGCAGCTACCACCCATTTTTATTTCAAAATATTTCTCTAAATGAGAGAGTAAAGATAATTTTGATGCCCACGAAAAATCTAATCACAAAATTTATAATCATGAAATAAATCACAGTTATTAACCAACAGTAGAGCAAAATTTATATGCAATTAAGGGACAAAATTGACAATAAATTCTCAATATGGGTAAACAATGACAACAATTAATTGAAAATATATTTTAGAAGTCGTCAATTTAAAATATTATTTTCATTTGGATCAAAAATTAACAATAATAAGACTTTCAGGGAAAAATTAAAAAAAAAAGTCAAAACCTTCAAAGGGCCAATTTGAACAAATTAGAAATATTGATGTCTTTTATTACAAGGTTTAGAATTTTAATGGTCTAATACAATGAATTTTCAAACTTTAGGGACCAATTTTAAAAATTCAGAAAATTTGAGGGCTTAAATTACAAAATCAGAACTTTAATTACCTGAATTATGAATAGCAACCAAAAGCCCCCAAAACATTTAATTGACTTATCCCCTAACTTCTCCAAAATCAAAACTGTAGAATCATAACCACCAACTTCCCCGGTTAACGTCCCCCACAAGCTGCACCTTTCCATGTTGATGCGTTGCGACTAGCAGCATTGGGAGCTGCTTTCGTTAGTACCGTGCTGCGACATCCAGCCACAGCAAGCACAACCACGCCACCATCACATACATATATACATAAGGAAACAAACAAAGTGCAGGCTGTGGTACGAAACCATGCGTACTAAAGTACAGAAGATCTCAAGTCTTCCCCCTTAACCTGTCATTGATCATGCACATAACTACAAAGACGATCTTTGACATGGGTTTTCACTAATTTTAAGCAAATAAATCAGATTGAACACGAGAAGGTTCCATTTCTAGCAGAAGAATACAAAAAGGCTCGCATCTTGATGAAAAACAAAACGCTCTTCGATAAAGAGAAATAAACACCTATTATCCCAGAAGCTAACTTCAACCAAATCAAAAAAGGATTTGTACATGAATTGAATAAATAAAAATTCCTACTTTAGCATGCCAAGCTCTGATACCAATTTTTATAATTATTCATCCCAAGATTAAATAATCACGTGATGTAATTGATAAATCAATTTACGTGCTTGTGGAAGACATATTGAATAGGAATAGTAACAGCTCGATCTTCCTTTCCTTGCTCCTCAAAATTCTAGCTGTCAATGGGGAAAGCTAGAAAATAAGAATGGAGAGGAAAGGGGACCTAGCCTGTATATATAGATATTTTGAGTCATCCCATTAACGGCCTAAAACCCTAATTAGGGTTTTAAGTAAATCAACCCGTATACTTATATTACCAAACTAAACAAATAAGCCTGCAAGGTATCCAACGACTTAGGTGATCACTAAACGTATGTTGGGCCCAAACATAGAATAAACAGGCCGGTTTACTATGAACCGTAAAGAACCGATTTCTCCTCCTCCGAGCGACAACAGCATCTTCTTTACTTCTCTCTCTAACTCTGGACCTTCCCTTCAAATGTTGTTTGAAAGCCAATGTTCTTTCACATCCATGGTTTTTTAACATTCAAGAACTCTTCTTTCAAATCTTTCTCCTTCAACTCTCTACCTCCCAGTCTTAATGTAACATCCCATCACCAATGGGAAGGGTAAATTGGTCAATTGGGACGGGTTAGGCGTGTATAAATATTTCTCGGTATGAGT